>JAQQSU010008652.1:0-12891 GCA_028627135.1 Pseudochirops cupreus
ACATATATGTATATATGGATATACACATATATGTATATATGGATATACACACATATTACACACACGTATATGCATACACACACACACACATATATATATTTGTGTTTATGTGTACATGTGTATGTTTGGTATAATCCATTCAAAGTAAATGTGTTGTAACATTTATTCTGTCAGATAGCCAGATAGCAGTATCATATTTTCTTTCATCATTGTGCCCTAAAACTAAAGAATGAAGGAAATACAAGACAAACTCATGAAAACAAAAAACAGCTTTCAGACAAAATGAAGTTGATCATGGAAAAGGGATCAACACATGAAAGACCAAAAGAAGAGTAATACCTTCAGAAAAGTGATCACTGATGATTCAGTTCCATACTCTCAACCTGGAAGTTATAGATCAATAACTTTCATAACTGATAACTAAGGATTACTTTTAATTTAAATATTGCTTTTTAAAATGTAAATATCATTTTATAAATTTTATTTTAATATTATATTATTATTTATATATTTTATTTTAAATCACATTAATTTCTCAATATATATCTCCTCCTTTTGTTCCCAGACATAGAGAACTGAACTTTATAATAAAGATTAAAAAAAGAGCAAAATTAAAACAGGTAAGCAAAACTATACAACATATAAACTAGGGTTGATAGGATATGTGATGTTCCTCACCATTGCCCTCACTTTTGCAAAGAAGATAGAGAGGTTCATTCTCATACCTGATTTTCAGAACCAAGTTCGGGGTTGTTAAAACTGAAGTGTTCTGGTTCGGTTTTTTTGTTGTTGTTTTACATTTGTACTATTTCAATAATTGTGCACATTATTTTCCTTTTTCTTCTGGATTTCATTTTGCACAAGTTCAGATAAGTTTTCCTAACCTTCTCTGTCATGTTCACATTAACCATTTGTTACATTGTAATTATATTCTTTCACATTCATGTACCACCATGGCAATGGCAGTAGCAATAGTCATTCCCCAGTTGAAGGACTTCTAATTTATTTACGATACTATCTTGCTACAAATATTGATGCTATAAATATTCAGTTACATAGGAGGTTGTTCTATCTTGACTTCTGAGTATATGCCTAGCAGAAATCTTCATCATTGTTGATGCTAACGAAAAATGTTTTGCACATAGAAGTTAGTTAATAAATAGTGGCTGGAGTAAATTGAATTGATAACAATTCAACAAGAACCAATAATAATTATTGTTGAACTGAGAACCAATAATTATAATGATTAATAATGATAACACACACGATATTTGCACTTAAAGTCATTTCCTCACAGCAAATATGTGAGAAAGATAATGCCAATAAAAGGCGGAGAGGTGGCACAGTGAATCCTGTGAGTATTTGAGAGATTTGGAAAGTGAGGCACAAATAATGTAGTGTAGCTAATGTGCTTAAGATCCAGGAACTAGTAAGCATTAAGTCCAGTACTTAAACCTAAGTCAACAACAATGCAACACTTTTAGATCACTGGTACACAAAAAATGACACAGAATTTTTTTACTTCTAAATTTTGTTCAGTATTATACCATTAAAACTTTTCCTTGGACACTATCATAAATTTAGATAATAAAAAAAAAGATAATGAACAGTTAATGTCTAAACTGAACTCATAATAAATTACTCCCCCCTCCAGTACTGCACAAAAGAAATGAGGGAAAAATCTTGAAGGGAAAAAATGGTATCCAAATTGTGATTAAAGTTCTTGAACCTTAAGGCTGAAAACAAATGTATAATCCAAAGAGTTATTTTCCCTGTGGACAACTGTTCTTTACTGAAATTGCTCTCTGAGCAAGCTAATAATGTGTACAAAATCGAGTGAGCTATAGGCATTGTCCAGCCTGGTTGGTGTGGTCATTTAGCACATAAATCTTAGATTAAATCAAGCTGTGAGAAGTTTAAATGACTCCAAGGAACAAACTCAGTATTTCCTCATGTGTTGATTAAAGTCATTGCCCCAGCTACAATGTAGGGTCTATGGTGATTCCTCTCCTCTACTTTACTCTGTAACATTTTTACAGTTATAAAGCATCTAAGTAAAAGCACATCTCCCAACAAGCACAAAATAAAACCTTTCTAGGTAAAGAAAACAAATTTTCAACCTATTCAGAAGAGCAGTTGTGTTTTATTTTCCTTGACAATGTTTTTGGAGTTGGCTGTGAGGAATCTTTAATTTTTTGGTAACTCAAGTATTTTCTTAAGCATTGGAATGAGTTTTTGTTTGTTTCAGAAATTGTGACATTCCCCTTATAACTGTACCTTCAATTGAGTTGAATTCTCTCTTATTAGTTAGAGAAATGACTTTTTTTTTTGCAATAGGTCATAGAATCTCAGAATCATCAAGCTGGAAATAACTTCTGAGGTCACCCTGACCAAACTGTACTTGCATGAGAATTCATTCTACCAAATCCCAAGGATGAACTTGAAGACCTTCTTTTATTGTTGTATTTTCTATTAATTCTGACTCTTTGTGACTCCTTTTGAGATTTTCTTAGCAAAGATACTGAAGTGATTTGTCATTCCCTTATCCAGCTTATTTTACAGATGGGGAAGCTGAGGCAAGCAAGAGCAAGTGTCTTGCCCAGGTTTACATAGCTAGTAAATATCTGAGGGAAGATTTTAACTCAAGTCCTCTTGTCCTGGGCCAGGACTCTATCCACTACATCACCTAGCTATTCTGAAGACCTTCAGTTATGAGGAATTTGCTACCTCCCTAGGCAACCCATACCTCATTGTTAAGAAATTTAGCTTTATATCAAAGTGAGTTATGTTACTCTGAATCTTTTTGTCCATTGATCCAATATTTGCCCTTTGGGATAAAATAGAACTTGACAACCAACATTTTCTTTCTATGTCTTCTCTTTGCTAAACATCTGTAAATGAACTTTCAGAAATCATGATTTCCAGTGTTCTCATAATTATAGGATCATGGTTGAGACTTAGAAGGGCCTATAGAGAAACAACCAATGACAGTTTTACAGATGAGGAAAATGATTCCAAGAGACATTAACACTGAACGATTATATAGGTAGTAAATAGCCAGAGTGGGAACCTTTGTCAAGCTCTTCTACACATATTCCAGATTATGAATGTCCTTTATATAATGTAGTACTCAGAAAAACAGTACAATATTCCTCATGTAATCTGACCAGATGTAATGGTTAAAGAATTTGAAGATCTTCTCTGCCCTTTGACATGCTTAAGTGAATTTTAGGACTTTCCCTGATTTGAAAAATATACTCTGCCCTCTAAGAGGCTGAATGTGGTCACATGGAGTCTGTGATGGGAGGCTGGTTTTTCAGGAATTCCCACCCTTGTTACTTTGTGATTGGGCAGTGGGTCACAAGAGTTGTCATGTCCTGTGACCCTGGAGAAGGCTATATATATATATATATATATAGCTATATGTCTATATATATATATAGCTATGTGTATATATATATGTATATATATGTGTGTATTATGTATATATATGTATATATATATGTATATATATATATGTATGTATGTATGTATCCTGATGTGAGATTTTGCTTTGGGGTTCACTCATGGGAAGTGTTGGAAGATTTGCCAGATGAGACTCTGGGCAGCCTTTGAGCCCCCCACCTTTGAAAACCCAGATGTTGGTGCTTCTCTCTCTGGTAACTAACTAGGTATGGATGTAATGGTCAGACAGCTGGAAGCCCTTTCTGTTGGTCTGTTTCTCTGTCTGTATTTTCTGTCTGCTTGTAACTTCTGTTTGTGCATTCTCTGAAGTTCAGGGGAAAAGTCCCCTGAACTGGGTAAATGATATAAGTTTGATTAAAGGTTAACCTCTATTTGAGTTGCTTTTCTTTAGAAAAGCAGATCAAAGAACTTGTCCTAGCAGCCATCCTGGGTGTGCTAGGGTGGTTGCCACTATACCAGAGACCTCCATCAGTCAGTAAATAAGCACACACACACACACATACAACACACACACACACACACACACACACACACACACGCGCGCACACACATTGTTGCCATTGAACCCATTATTACCAATCTCCTAAAATCTCTACAGCAAGCATGAATGGACAAAGACAAAATAAAAGGCAATATGAAGCACTATAAATAGCATTAGACTTTGATACAAAGGTCCCAGGTTTGATAATTAATTACCATGTTACTCTGGGCAATTCTTTTTATTCCTCTGGGGTTCAGTTTCCTCATCTGTATAATGGAAGAAGTAGACTAGATGAATTGTACCATCCCTTCCATTCATAAGTCCATCAGCCTAAGTATATGGTACAGAATCTGCTCTCTATGGAATTTCACTGCATTCCAGGTGAGCAGTCATAATCTCAATGCCAGCCCAGGGTGCTAGAGATGAATATATGTTCTATTTCTTCAACCTCCACTCCTTTCTTGGTGACTGCTGTTGGCATTACATCTGTTCTCAGCATCAACTGTAAGAATGGCCTCTGAGATTCTTTGTGGCCATAGAAGAAATGAACAAAGATCTTTCCCCATGACAAAAAAGAATGAAGGAAAAGGAGAATGAGAGAGAGAAGATGTAAAGGGAGAAAGGGGCATGAAATAAGAAAGATTAAAATAAGTCTGAGTATTTCACAATCATTCTTTACTCCCTGGCCTTCCTTCTCCTTCTCTCTTGAACACCCCAGATCACAGTGATTTCTCCCTCTAAATTCATGACAGTCATTTTCTGTACTATTTACTTGACACTTAGAGTGATTGTCTTTTCTATGAGATAGAGTGAGAGAGCATTGGAGTTAGAAGGTCTAGGTTCCAATCCTAGCTCTTTTACAGGCTTCCTATTTTTAGGAAGATAGAATTTCTCAAATTTTCACTTATCTCATCTGGGAAATAGGGCTTAAATTACATAATCTCTATAGTCCCCTCTAGTTCTGCAATTCTATGATCTCTTAAACGGTTTTTTTTTTACTTTTTCATGTTTTTGCCTTTTATCTTCAACTATCAATTTTTACTAGTCAAGTACAATAGGGTTATTTAGTACCCCTTATACCACCTTAGTCTTTGCCTCAAACATAAAAGGTCTAGTTAGTAAATATTCATTGAATAAATGAACTACTCAGTGTATGATTTTTTAAGTGCCCTAATCAAGGATATAGATACCCAAGAAATCACTCATTAGAGGATGGATGGCATTCCAAGAGCACTGAAATATGAACTAGTAGATCTGGACCAATCAATAAGCACTTGTTTATAGGTTACCCAAAGCACGAAGACATGTAAGCACTAAGGATACAAATGTAGTAATGCGACAATGTCTGCCTTCAGGCAGCTTAGCTTCTATTAGATTTGATTTCTTACTCGTCTGCTTCCTAGGTGTATGAACTTTGGGAAACGTGATCTACTCTAGCAAAATGCCTATCATGTAATAGTGGCTTGGTAAATGTTGAACTGATTGACAGGGTCTTACTTTCTTCATATGTAAAATTAGAAAACTGGAACTGATGACTTCATAATTTTTAATACTATTGTGTTTATTTCCATGAGTATAAATACTATAACTAACAGAATGGTGGCTGTCTATTAGAATGAATGCAATTAAATGGAGAGATTGTATTAATAGTTGTCTGTATGGCTTCTATTCTTATTGGTAGAATACAGCTTTATCATTATGATTTCTAGTACAGATAATATCCAAATGCATATTTGGTTTGAAAGAAGTTTAAGAAGGGTCCCCTCAACCACAAAACTAATATGTGGACAGCATTAAGTAGCTATACGCACATACACATACTCATGCATATTCACATGCACATACACATGCATATAAGTACATACATAGTATGGGAACATATGCAGGTATACATCAGTACATATGTATTACAACCAGAAGCTGCAAGATTAATATATTTTATTTTATGATTATTTTTCCATTTCATGTCAGCACATAGGCCTATGTGTTACAGTCATTCCACCTTCCATTGTAATCCATCATGCCGTTTAAAAATTGATTTGTTTTCATAAATTATGACTGGCATGATCCACTTTAGCCCTCCACATTATTTTCAGCACAGAAAAAAGAAATTTGCCTCAGATGAGTCTCCCAGAATAGTAAATAAGGTCACTCCAACATTTCTAGATGTTGCCAAAGAATCCAACACCTATGAGGCTTTCCCCCATCCCTTTGGAAAGGCTGGCCAAAGTTGAGCCCCTTTTGTAATTTTTAATTTAATTATAGGCATAAATAATTTATATACTCAAACCTTTCCTGATTCCTTTTTCATTGAATTTTATGGCCTCCCCTAACACAGCTTCCTCCCTGCCTGACAGGAGCACTACCCACTGGGAGGATTAACTGGACAGCCAGATAAAATATGCCCTGAGCACTACTAGATTTTAGAGAATTATAGAGCACTAATAGCACCTCTACATGCTAAATCTGGGTGGAGATTTTCCTGATAAGCTTTGATTAGCTGGGCTATACATTTTAACTCTTTTTAATTGCTGGGCTGGACTACACAGAATAATGGGAAACAGTAAGGCTACAAATCTTGTTCTGGGGAGGTCAGAAAACTAGCAACAGATATTTCCAGTGCTTTAGAATGCTAAAGCAGATGAAAGGCCACCCTCTGGATGCCCCCACAGGATGGATCCTAAGGAAAACTGGCATGTGGTTCAAATTTCTCTCCCCAACTATATCCTTCCTCACCCCAACTAGGTGGTTCAGTGACTAGAGGGTAGGATTTGGAATTAGAAAGATTTGCATTCAAATTTGGCCTCTAAGACTTAGAGCTGTGGAACCTTGGCAAGTAATTTAACCTCTGTCTGCTACAGTTTCCTCAATAATAAAATGGGGATAAAAATAGCATATACCTCCAATGGTGGTTATGAGGAGAAATGATATAATATTTGTAAATTTCTTTGGATGGTGCCTGCCACATAGTGGGCATTAAATAAATACTTGTTCCTCCCCTTTCTCTCTCAGCAACTTATGCTTCAATTTACATTCTACTTGTAACTGGCCTTCCACTAATTCTACTGAGTTTTTAGCTGAAAAGAGGAACATGTTTCATTTACTTGTTAAAATGATGATCTGGAAGACTGAAGAGATTTTCTGTCCCCAAAGAAAAACAAAAATTCTTATTAATAGTTACCAGATCTGTAGGTCAGTGCAGAAGGACAGTTCCTAGATCTTTGGGATGGTCTTGTAGAAATCTGTTATTTCATCTTTCCTGACACTTGCTTATTTTTTTTAAGATTCCTTAATCTTGTATGATTTTACATATACATAGAAAGATACCTTAATTGAAGGAGAAGCTGTATGTTTGGCTTTTCTCACATTTTTATCTCATATTATTCCCCTTCAGTCACTCTATTCTCAAGTAAAACTATACTAGTTGTTTTTCTCTAAACTCATCCTTTCTTTCATCTTCTTGCATTCCAGTAGTTTAAGACAATTAATTACCAATGGTTGTGCTACACAAGAAATTTCCATTCTCTGACTAAAAGTCTAAATTTCTAGAGGATGCTGTCCTGAGAAGTTAAAAAACAAAAATTAACAAATAAATAAAAAAAAAATCCTCCCCTGTAGAAGAGATTAATTTTCAAGAACAGTCTACTACTCCTGTTTCAGGATAAGAGCAAATACGTGTCTCCCCCGACAAGTGTTTCTCAAATAGTTAAGAAGATATTACAAATCCTGGGAAAGGTTAGTGGGAAGAAGAAGATGTTTCATCACACCCTTCAACTTTTCTGTTTGTTGGGGGTGGGGGGAGGGAAGACAAAAAGGGAAAGTATTGAAGGATAGAGGAAGGAATTTTACCAAATTAGTTTTATTTTCCAGAACCTGAGGCCACTGATAAGTTTAATCAGTCCATCATTAGGATTCCAGTTACCTTCAAATATTTGTGTAAGACCTACTGTTTAAATCCATGTTTTGTTTTGTTTTTTAATTCCAAATGTTTTCCTGAGCAAAAATAGGGAGGGTGGCATATCTAAGAAGGAATGAAGGAGAGACTCACGATGCTGAGCACCTAGCTTTCAGGTCAGCTATAGTTAACACTGGGTACAAAAGACTTCAAATGTCCAGATCAGAACAGAGTCAGAGTTAATTTGAAATTTTCTACTTTTCTTTATGTGACAAGTGGTGACAAGGATGGATTCCTGTGGCTCCATTATGGATTGCATTTGCACTAGAATGCCAGGACTGGGGTGAAATTATAGTCTGTTACTTTGTTTCCAATCCACCAGCTCCATGAATTCTGTAGGAACATGCAAATTGCTGTCCACAGCTGCATGAAAGTTATGGAACAAAGAGAGAATAAGCTGCCCGCTTAGCTACAGTCCAGATTTCATCTGAGAATGAGATGGGCCTCCCAGTGAGTCACTTCAATGTAAGTAGGGAGAAAAAAAATGAATCCCGCAACTCTCTCACAAAAGCATGTCAACTTAAAAAAATGTTCTATATTTTAGAGTAAGGTTTATCAGTTTTATTTTCCCCATCCAGTTTATACAAAATTAAATAAGGAGAATAACCAATCAATTTTGAGAAGTTTCCCTATCAACCTCTCAGTTTAGTCAAAACTAATGGAAGGTGAATGGAGCTTAATCTTGGGGCACCAAAACTTGGAGCAGAGGTTCTTAACCCGAAAAGGACCTGTGAATAAATTTCAGGGGGGAAAAAGGAGTTATTTTATTTTCATTAACCTTTGATTTCCTTTGTAATATTAGACATTTTATTTTATGTATTTAAAAATATTACTTTGAGACAAGATCTATAGCAGTGGTTCTCAACCTTCCTAATACTTGTATGTGGGCATATCTGCATGTGGGTGGACCCACCTGGAGACAGACAGAGGAGAGGTGTCTCAGTTCCTAAAACCATTGGAAATACGTGTTTTCCGATGGTCTTAGGCGACACCTGTGAAAGAGTCGTTAGACCTGCAAAGGGGTCACGCTGCACAGGTTGAGAACCACTCCTCTATTGGCTCTAGTGGACTATAAAAGGGTTTATGATACTAAACACATTTGAGAACCTCTAATGTAGAAGATACTGACTGCATTTCAACAATGTGGAAACAACTGGGATTGGTTGTAAATAGAAATTACTAAGAATAGGAAATAATCACATGCTACGTGTCTCTTTTGTGGTTGAGGCAGAGTCCCAGATGAATTCCTCCAATATCCAGCCGTGGTTTGCTCTCTCCACCCTGCCTTTCACTTCCTCACCATTTCTTTCTCCCTGATAGGATCACAATGGAATTGAAAGAGTTTTTCACAACTGTTACTTCAACAACATAATTTGTCCTTTGCCCTACATGTAAGTTTTTGTTGTTGTTGTTTAAGTATTAATTCTGGCTCTTGATGACCCAGGAAAATTGAGAAGACCTTTTGTTATACCCAAGTTGTCATGCATGTCAATGGAAGGAGTTATCACATGCAGAAGAAATCATAGGTCTGGACAAAAAATAAGGTAGAGAGAAAATGATGATGACCCTATGGCTATAATGCTTGGGAGACTAGAATGCCTTTGAGGGAGAAGGACATGGTGAAAATTGGAGGTGTTGGGACAAAAAGGCATCTTACAGTTCTAGTTCAATTTTCTTATTTTATAAATGAAAATGTGGACATCTGTATGTTTACCATGATTTTGCACTTATAACCTATATCACCTATATCAGATTCTTAGTTGCCTTGGGGAGGCAAGAGGGAGTGGAGGGAAGGAGAAAAAATTTGGAACTCAAAATCTTAACAAAATGAATGTTAAAAATTATCTTTACATATGATTGGAAAAAATGTTATTAAGAAAATATGGACATCCAGAAAAGTATATTTTGACTTGTGGGAGATCACACACACACACACACACACACACACACACACACACACACACACAGAGTCAGTAGCTGAGACTGCCTTTGTTTAGTTGAGGCTAGATCTACAGAGATCTATTTACTATTCTTTGTTTAATAGGGAACAGAAACAGAATGAAGAAATAGGCTGTAAACTCCATGATTTTTTTCTGAGTATTCTGGACTACTTTTGATTAAAAAGAACATAATGTGTAGGAACTTTTTAACAGGAAGGTCTTGGACTTGATGGCTGTTGGAATTATTCCTCCAGCTGTGTTCTGTTTAGTCAATTCTTTAAAATCAATGAACTGCTTACAGAAGTTGTACAAGGATTACTCATCAACCAGACAGAGTAATCATTCAGAAGCTTGGATGGAACTGCTCCACTGGTTGCTCATCAGACAGCTTCTGCCTGGCTGTTCTCTGGTACAACTGAATAACACTCAGGATAGAAATGACAACCACCTGCTGGGTTAACTGGCACGGGAGAATGTCAGACTTAAAGAACCTCTTCTTCACTGCAGTGTGTTGCCAATAGCATTTGCTTAGCTGAGTAACCTTTCTTAGACTTATGGAAACAGGCCTTTCCCTTTTCTCCAACAGACATCATTAGATGAAAACACCCTTGAATTTCCTTTGGTTGATTTCCGCTATTTGCTAATCAAAAGACAAGATGGATCTATCCTACCTTGCAAAACCTAATCAACCTTTATAGAAACAAGAGATTGTATTTCTTAAATGGTTAGTTTAGCACTCTATTAGGTCAATGAATTTCTCAAAAGACAGACCCCCTCTTAAGAGGCACTATTGGTTGCCTAGAAGCACCTATTTTTTAAAAATGCATGGCTTTTAATTGTTACATCATATTCATTTCTGAAAATATCCCTTTTCCATTCCCTACCCAATAAGCTATGCTTTGTAACAAAGTTGGTTTTTTTAATGAAAGGAAAAAAAGTAATTCAACAAAACCACCATATCTAAGAGTATATAAAATATTCCACACCTCACCTATTCAAAGAAGCGAGGGATACCTAACTTTAGTCTTCTCTAGGTATAAACATCACACAGCATTCACCATTAACTTTGTCAGTCATTGTATATATTATTTTCTAGGTTTCGGAGATAAAACGCAGGGTAGGTAAAACACAGTTCAGTGTTTTAGAGTTACTTTCAAAGAATAATACCATTGGATTTTTATCATTCAATGAACAACTCTTTTAGTGGGTTGTTCACTAAATGGCAAATAAAATTATACCAGAAGCTTAAACTAAAAAGACCAAAATTTAAGAATACCTCAATAGACCAAGCTGTATCAAATTCACTCAGTGTATGTTTTTTGCCGTAATGTGAACAAAATGGCTTGCATCTCTATTTACCAGGTCCTTCTATTATGAAATCATGAACCAATTAAGTTATTCATGGGTCTGACTATGGGGTAAAAAGTCACACACACACACACACACACACACACACACACACACACACACAAACACAGAGTCAGTAGCTGAGACTGGATTTAAACCCTATTTAGTTGAGGCTAGATCTAGAGATCTATTTACTATTCTTTGTTTAATAGGGAACAGAAACAGTCAAATTGCTCCATTCATATGGAGCAAGGGTGTAGTTGGACATTAAGGGACTAAGAGGATCCAACTGATCATACAAGAAAATGAGAAAACTTGGACTCAACTCTTGGTCACACTAACACTGGAGAGTTTTTGTGGAGAGATATTTTTGTTATCCTTAAAAAATATTTTGATGTTTGTGTCAGAAGATCTTATGAATTAAGAAGTAGTTCTGACCTGACTACTTGGAGAGGAGGGCTCTGAGTAATGAGCAAGCAATATTTGAGTATAAAAAAAGGGTAGCTTTAAACTGTCTCTTTAAAAAAAATTCTAGAAAATAGCCAATATAGAAATTTGAAGTCTGACAGAAAATTTAGAAACCTGTTGGGGAATTTTAAAGTGAGCAAATGTAAATGAAAGTCTTCTTCAGTAAGGATTTTCCCTAACATTTATATAATATTTTTTAAAGATTTTGATAGTAAATTTCAATTTACTCTAACAAAACTATGTAAGGCAATGAATATAATTTTCCTGATTTTTATACATGAAGAAACTGAGACAGAGAGAAATAAAGTAACTTACTTAAGACCACAAAGCTAGTAAGTATCTAAGTTAAGCTTCAAATTCAGGTCTTCCTTGCTCCACATCTACTGCTATAGGCACCGTGGTTTGGACCCTGATGAAAGGTAGCTTCTTTACGTAATTCGAGTTTGGTATTATAGGTGTTAATCAATTGACATAGATTCAGTGTTTTAAAATCTTGTTTAATTGGGGGTAGGGGAAGTGGAGACAAGATGGCAGAGCAAAAACAGGAACTATGCTGGGCTCCAGCTCCAACCACCTCCAATACCTGTAAAATATGATTCTAAATAAATTTTAGAGCTACAGAACTCACAAAGTGACAGAGGGGAACAAAACTCCCACAGAAGGCAGCCTGGCAGGCCAACAGAATAGGCCTATTGCACCAAGCTGGGAGCTGAGCACAATAGTGAGCCATGAAGTTCCAGCCCAGGGGCAGCCCCGACCACCAGCACAGAATGGTGTAATGCCATGCACCAGCAGATTCCCAAAGGAATGCTACTATGAACAGTTTTTAGAGTTCAGATTAAAAAATATAGTGAACACTCTGTTTATTCCATTACAAATCAAGATAAACATTCAAAACATTATAATATTCACAACATTACATCTTATCACAGAAAATGGCCACACAGTTTTCACTGCAGTGGCCACAATATTCAGAACAAGGAGCAATAGAATACTCAAACTTCTACTCATGGGGCAACTCAATCATTAACAAGAAACAATAGAATAATCAAACTTCCACTCATGGGGCAACCATTAACTTAATCAGTCACTAATCTGGATTTACAATTACTAAATATCTTGATCACAAATACAGTCATTAGAAAACCACACAAACCCTCCACCCCTCGATGTCCAAAAAACCTCAGTTTCATCCAAGGGGAGGCTTTTTCTTCATCTTGACTCTGGGTGGTCTC
>JAQQSU010008653.1:0-12891 GCA_028627135.1 Pseudochirops cupreus
TAGTAGCAAAATTCATTTGGAAGAACAAAAGGTCCAGAATATCAAGGCAATTAATGAAAAGAAATGCCAGGGAAGGTGGCCTAGCTATACCATATATTAATCTGTATTATAAAGCAGCAGTCATCAAAACTACTTGGTACTGGCTGAGGAATAGAGTAGTGGATCAATGGAATAGATTGGGTACAAAAGACTCAGTAGTCAACGATTATAGTAATATATTGTTTGATAAACCCAAAGACACCAGTTTTGGGATAAGAACTCACTATTTGACAAAAACTGCTGGGAAAACTGGAATATAGTATGTCAGAAACTGGGCATAGACCATTATCTAACACTGTATACCAAAATAAAGTTGAAATGGGTGCATGATCTAGGTATAAAGGCTGATACTGTAAGCAATCTGGGAAAGCAAGGAATAGTCTACCTGTCAGATTTATGGAGTAGGGAAGACTTTATGTCCCAACAAGAATTAGAGAGCATTATAAAATGTGAAATGGATATTTTTATTACATTAAATCGAACAGTTTCTGTACAAACAAAGCCAATGTAACTAAGATTAAAAAGGAAGTGGGAAATTGGGAAAGAAGTTTTACAACTAGCATCTCTGATAAAGGCCTCATTTCTAAAATATACGGAAGAATTGAGTCAAATCTATAATAATACAAGTCCTTCCCCAATTGATAAATGGTCAAAGATATGAACAGACAGTTTTCAGAGGAAGAAATTAAAGATATCTATAAGCATATGAAAAAATGCTCTAAACTGCTATTGAGTAGAGAAATTCAAATGAAAACAACTTTGAGATACTACATCTCACCAGTCAGATTGGCTAAAGTGACAAAACAGGAAAATGATAAATGCTGTAGAGGATGTGGAAAAATTGGAACACTAATGCATTGTTGGTGGAGTTGTGAACTGATCCAATCATTCTAGAATGCAATCTGGACCTATGCCTAAAGGGCTATAAATAATTTCATACCCTTTGACCCAGCAATACCACTTTTAGGGTTGTATCCCAAAGAGATCATAGAAGTGGGAAAAGGACCCAAATGTATAAAATTATTTATAGCAGCTCTTTTTGTGGTGGCAAAGTATGGGAAATTAAAGGGATGCCCATCAATTGGGGAATGACTAAACAAGTTGTGGTATATGAATGTAATGGAATACTATTGTGCTATAAGAAATGAGAAGCAGATGGACTTCATATTTACCTGGAGAGGCTTATACGAACTGATGCTGAGTGAGAAGGGCAGAACCAGGAGAAATCTGTACACAATTACAGACACAATGTATGTGTGATAACCAACTTTGATTGACTGGACTCTTCTCAGCAAAGCAGGGTTATAAGACAACTCCAAAAGACTAATAAATGAGAGAGGTGTGTACATTCAGAGAAAGAACTAGAAAGAACAGATTTTGAATGCGGAGTGAAGAGCAGATAACTGCTCTGGTTCTTTTTCTTGTTTGGTTTTGTTTCCTCTTTCCCATTGTTCATTCCATCCATTACAATCTTCTTTATAACCTGACTAATGTCTAATGTGAAACTATTTGCAGATCCTATACTTGGTTGCATGCCGTCATGGGGCGGGGGGAAGGGGAGAAGATCTGAAACTCAAGGGATTGTAGAAATGAATCTTGTAAACTAAAAGTAAACAAACAAATTAATAAAGACAAAAAAAACTAAAAAAAAATACAAACTTATGCAAAGGCCCTGTTTAAAGTTTTGCAAATTTACTAATTAGTGGAATTTAGATCTTGGTGGTTTTACTACTCTAACAATGATCTTGGCTAAAAATGGATGCCATTAAAGGCTGCTCTAAGGAAGGCTTTGCCCTCTGGTAAATCTGGTGACCTACATAAAATGTGTTCTTGACATTGAATCTTTAGAGCATTTCTAAAGAAAGTGGTCCCTTTTTTCCTGGTCCCTAATTGGCACCCTAGATGGTACTTTCAGGAAAAAGGCCAAGGTCAAAATCTCCACGGGAAATAAAATCTATCATCATTGCTATAAAATACTCACAAAATCAGGGTGAAGATAAATTTAATGGGACATTTGGAAGAAAATACATTTCCTGGGGAGAAAGCCTCAGACTCCCTCATGCTGCTCATTGGTTGCCTAATATTTTGTCCTCTGTAACTTCACTTGAATAACTACAGCCATTTCAATCTTAAAATAAAGTGAGTTAAGTATGCTTTGGTGGTGGTGGGGATACAATGATTTTTTAATTAAGCTTTTTTTTTTCACAAAAGAGAAAGGTTTCTCTGAACACCAAGAGCTGTAAAAGTTGTACTTAAATGTCAAGAGCACTGGTTTAGGTGCTAAGAGAGATGCAAAGTTTAGATAAGAATTATTATTTGCCCTTACAGAGTTTATATTCATATAAGGTGAGAAGACCCACAAACAACCACAATATACACCATTGTATAACTGGATCAAAGTTTCCTGAAGAAAGCACTATGAGAGGTCTCAGGAACAAGATTATCACCAGATGAGAGGATAAGGAAAAATTAAAAGGAGAGGTGACATTTGAATTGATTTGGCTTGAGCCTTCACTGCAGTCTTAAGAAGATGAGAGATATTGAGAACAAAAAGAAATGAAGTCATTGTTCTTTTCCTGGGTATTTGAATTTTATCAGCGATTACAGAACAATGGAAGAAGGAGACAAAGGGCCTAGAAATCAAGGAGCCTAAACCAAGGTCTGGAACAGGGATTCTTAAGCACTTTTCTTTTTTGCTTATATGTCCATTCAGCAGTCTGGGGAAGCCCAAGGACCCTTTCTCTTAATAATATTTTTAAATGTGTAAAATAAATACACAGGATTGCAAAGGATCCTGACCTAAAACACAGTCATAAAAAAGAAAAAGTTTATGGATCTCAGGTTAAGGACCCTCAAACTAGGCAATGAAATCACAAGTAGCAAAGTAGGGGCTCTTAATCTTTATTGTGCTGCAGATCCCTGTTCCAGATATCGTCTCTGGAAGCCTATGGACTACTTCTCAGAATGGAGTTTTTAAAATGCATAAAATAAGAAAACATAAGATTACAAAGGAAACCAATTATGTTGAAATAATTATCTATATACACATTTTTTTTAAAGTTCATGAGCGCTAGTTTAAGAATCCGTGATCTAGAAATTAAGTCAAAAGGCCTAAAAATCTAGTTTTCTAGACACTCCTCAGTTTGGTGTGACCTGACCTTCCAAAATTTACATTGTATCACTCTCCTTCATTCACTATGAAATCTAGTCAAACTGGTCTAATATCTAGGTCTCTCAAGCACATCATTCGCGTCCTCTACCTCTGTTCCTTTGCTCACATGGTACCCTCTACATAGAATATTTATCCTTCCTCCATCTTTCTTAAATCTTCTCCATTCATTAAAACTGACTTCAAATATCACCTCTCCATTAATTTTTTCCTTATCTTCTCATCTGATGGTAATCTTGCTCCTGAGCCCTCACATACTGCTTTATTTAGCAAAATTTGGTACAATTATGCAATGGTGTATATTGCAGTTGTATGTGTGTCTTGTTCTTTCTTCTTTTCTTTTCCCTGTATTGCTTCATTCTTTCTATTAGGTTTTCCATTCCCTATTCTAGTTCTTTTTTCTTCTTGGAATCAAGACTTTTAATCTAAATGTTTTCCCTTAAAGAAGCAGAGGAAATGCCATCAAATCATAAATATAAAAATTTGAAAAATATAGTCAATAGTCCATATTCCAAATATCTGGATACTAAAGAAAGAAATCCCTATTAGAACAAATACTAGGAAATGTGCATGCATGATTCTGTCTTTTAACAAAGTGTATAGACATATAGATAAAAATTTTCAGCTTTCATTTCAGTTTTCAAGAATGGGTATGCAGCAAACGAGGAACCACTTTGAATAATGAACCTGGAGAGTTCTTTTCCTTGGCAATATCTCGAATGTCCTAGTCGTGTTAGCTACCATTGTTTTGCCTCATGGGCTGTTCTCTATGTTTTTCTTAGCACCAAACAGATGAACTTTTACCAAATGATTTCATTTACTTCAAAGATGAAAGGTGGTCAGAATCCTCACATTGAGCTTATGAAGATGTGAAGTCAGGTACTCAAAGTAAATGCATACAATGCTAAAGTTAGTGATTATTTTAGAACAGGCTTAATTCTGGTCAGTCCAGAGATTCAGGCTGGGAGTTAGAGTGTAATGAGGCAATCATGGACTAGAAAATTCAATAAAAAAAAATCCTTGCTCATAAAGCAGAGGGACTGGACCAGTGATTTCATTGGTAGAGGAAATTGCTCAGTGTGGAAACTTCCTCTACTAATACAAGGTCAGTGCCTTCTCTTCCACTTAGAGTCTTAGCGAGTAGCTTTGAAAGTTTTAAGATGTTAAGTGACTTACTCAGGGTTATAAAGGCATGACTTATAAGAGGTGGTATCGGTACCTTGGTTTTCTTTGTTCTGAGACCAATTATATAACCAATATTTCACACTGCCTCTCAACAAAGGATAAAAAGGGATAGAATTCCCAAGGTTAACAATACTCTATTCAGATAAAAGAACCACTCCCTCTTGTCTCCAAATGTGCTATGACAAAAAGCAATGCTAGTCAGAAGGCATTCTCACGGTGCAATGATGCAATAAGTATTGTACAAAACTCAAGCCAAAATTTTGTCAAAGATCAGGCAGCAAGGAAATCAAACTAATGATAATCTTAAGAATCTCTTTCCTTGTTCCTTAAAGGGAAACCAGGTCACATACGTAATTGCCACTCCTACTACAGAAGTTCTTTGATTTTTTTTTCCTGGGTAGAATCCTTCACTTTAAAATGAACTATAGTGGAATGTTTATTATAAAAGCTTCACCAATGGTACCAAATGACTAAAGACTGAATTTAAAAGTTATAGCCTCTAATTATTCAAAATCTAACAATGCTACAACTTTCCTTAGAAGCTCCCCAAGCCTAACATATTGAGATGAGGCTATTTGTTAGAGTGATGGAAAAGGGATCAGGAATGCATGGTTTGAAATTTTCACTGAGATAGAGCAATAATAAACTAGTTGGACATCATGCATTGTTTGTCATATTTAGTGACTGTTTTTAGGTCAATCATAAATCAACTTTTAGTAATATGATCAACTTTAACTCATATTTTATGATTCACTATTTTGATTGAATACTTGCCTATGGATGCCTCTGGGGTATTATAGCCTTCTTTGTATAACCTAATGGTTTACTAGAACAGCATTAGAAATGCTAGCTTAATCCACTTGGAAATATTATCATATCTATATACCCAGCATTACTCTGTCTTAACTGCAAACTAAGCTAAGCTAAAAGAATAATCAATCTTTGACTTCGGTTTCATTAATCAGATAAGGTCAGGTTGAAATATTTCCATCATGTTGAGATATTTAACATACTTTTTAGCTTATATAAACAGGAACTGGCATCTTGTCACAGACAAAATATATTCATGCTAACAATAAGGCAAACTTCATTCATAGTCACAAATAAGCATATCCACATATGCCTTATTTTAGTTTCTTTCTTTTTTCCCATCTGAAGGAGTTGGAAATGTATGTTTCTTAGGGAGTGGGTAGAAAGACTACAATCACTTCATTTTTATTTGATATTTGTTTGAATTTTTGAAATATTAAAAAAAAATTTCTTAAGAAAATACTCTGGAGAGGTTAAAAAAAAAAACCTGACATAAAAACAAAAAAAGTCAACTACACTGATCAAGTCCCCTTTATCACCACGGTGCTAGCCTAGACTTCAAATAGTCACCATAAAATTATTTCCACAGAGCTGTGAATATGCTCTCTTGGAAAAAGGAAAAGGGAGACAGGATTTATGAGGGAATTGGATTCCTTGCATGCTGAAGAATTCAGGGCAAAGAGAGTTATATATATATAAAAAAATCATTTCATCATTCCCTGAAAAGGAAGAAGTGAAAATTGTAGTTAGGGAGATTTTTGAGGAAAAATGTAGTTACCAGAATTGGGTAGATCTCAGAACCATTGCTGGTTCAAGTCTGGCCTTGGTCTTATGATTCTCTAGGATTCTTTGTGATTCCATGTTTTCTCTACAAAATGGGTATTAAACTTGTTAACTCAAAAATAGGTGAACTGGTAAAAGATTTTGTAGAATGCAAGGTATCTACATTTTTCAAGTTCAGTGACAACATCTGACATAAAAATAATTCATTTGCCTGCTACTTACTTCTTATACTTTTTGAGTTTCTATTGGGTTTAGCACATTGCCTGACACATAATAAATACTTAATAAATGATTGATGACCTAATTTTTTGACCATTTACTTTTGATCATAGCATCATAAATAGAGAACTGGAAGGGATGATAGAAGCCCTTGAATACAAGCTTCTCCTCTCATAGATTAGAAAACTGAAGTTGAAGGCCATCCAGTAATTGTCAAGGGTGATGTTGGAACCCAGGGCCACAGAGCCAGTCATCTCACTGCTGCATCACATCTGGTGGAAACCTCCAATTTTGGTCACATTAGCAATTACTTTTATGCTCTCTTATTTTGTCACTTAACCTTTGGTGCATAAAATGACATTACTTGAAAATTATTTTGTTTAAACTTACCTTTTAATATAAAAAAGCCTTGAGGAAATATAGAATGAAATGTAGTCACTGATTAGGTCAGTTAATTTCCCACAGGCATTGAGGGAAATAAAGAGATATTTATTGAAGGTATAGTAAGAGAGACATTTCTGTTTATTGGTGTGAAATCAGCTTTACAACCCTAGTAAAGGTTGAATCAATTCTCCCATTTATAGCTCAGACCCTGAGGACGTCATACTAACAGCCATCTACAATGGTGGCCAAGTGGAAAGTGGCACATAATATTGAAGGCTGCTTGAGGGGAATGGGGTAAGGAGAAAAAGATTGGGAAAAGGGATACATACAATTTTTCAGTGTTTGAGAAATAAATTGTAGATTCCCAAGCCAATTTCAATAAATCAAAAAACAAGCACTTAATAATCATGTGAAACAGCAGATCTCATTAGTCTAGGGGAAATAGAAACATTTTCCTTCAGTGAAAGTCCCCTCAGTTCTGGGTTCCCACATAATCCTTGGAGGACTCTAAAGAGAAGGGTCAGATCTTTTTCTCACTATCTCTGCCTCTTTAATTCCCTACCCATTAGCCCCAGGGAACACTACTTAACTCAGGTCTAAGGTCTGGACCTCAATTTGAAGTATATATAGGGTATGGGACATCAATTAATTTTTTTCCCCACATCAAAGAAATGCTTAAACACAAAAGGCTTTTAAGTGTACATGGATAAAAGTTAAACACAGTAACTTAAATCAAAGCATATATTATTTGACTCTACTAATGAATAACCTTCTCACCATCACCTTATCTGCTCTGGCCAAACTACTACTTCAAGGTGTTCTGACAAGGTTAGACTTGGCTTAGTCTAACTTCTTCTCAGTGGTCAGCTTCTTCAAAAAAGTTTGAAGTTGTAGGAAGTTCTCTCTGTTGTTAAGTCATACTGGAATCCAGGAGTTCTAACCATTTTGAACTTTGGAATTATCTCCAAGACGGCACATGTTCTTGCTGCCATGTGTGGGCAGCCACCATAACTGCTTAGAGAGAAGAACATCTCTTCCTTCACTATGGCAAATTCAACAGAGTGAATTTGCAGAGTCCTTACATCATCAGCAGATGGGAAAAGAGAACCAGAAAGCAGAATCTCTCTTGTTAAGGTCTACTAACTCAGGGCTGAATCCTCTGTGACACTTGCCAGATACCACTTGCCACTGTCACAAGGAACAAAGACCTAATAAAAGCTTTCCCTAATGTCAAGTCCTTCTGTGCTGACCTATATACATAATGTAAATGGCCACTTTGCATGATTATCTCCTTACATTGATGAAGTTGTTGAAAATGACAAAAATGGGGGCTGCTAAGTGGCGCAGTGAATAGAGCACTGACCCTGGAGTCAGGAGGACCTGAATTCAAATGCGGCCTCAGATACTTGACACACTTACTAGCCATGTGACTTTGGGCAAGTCACTTAACCCCCAATTGCCCTCCAAAAAAAAAATCAAAAAAAAAAAAGAAAAGAAAATAACAAAAATACAGTGTTAAGGGGCTATAAAGAAATGAGCACATTGATGGCGGATGTTTGAATTTGTGCAATCTTTTTGGAAAACAATATAGTGATATAAACCAAGAATTAGAAAGCTGTTTACACTAAAAGGATTATAATTGAAAGATTTCATTGAAAGAAAAAAATTCCATTAATACAAAAATATTCAAAGCAACGTTATTTATAATAGCAAAATAATGGAAACAATTTGTGTATCAGATTGGGAGATGCCTGAACAAATTTTGATTTCTGAATGTAATGGAATATTAATGTGCTACAAAAAGTGATAAGTACATTAGTTTGTTAAAAATGGTAATGCAAAGTGATGAAAACAGAATCAGAACATAAATATATACACTCACTTCATATTGAAAACTTTGTAATAAGAGCAACACTAATAACTGGGAAAATCAACAGGGCAAAGAAAAATCAGAGGACACAGGAACAAAAAATATTACTTTCTTTTTAAAAATTTAACATTACCATATTTTGAAACAAAATGAAGCAATGAAATTTATAGTTTTAAGTATGATCATTGAAAATTTACTGGTGGTTTTAGATGTTTCTCTATTGATTGTTGTTACTAAGTTAAGAATAAATAATTGTTAAAAAAAATACTCCTGAAGGCAGCCTTAGATCAGGCAGGATGACATACATGGTTTAGTAACATCAGGGTAACCCCAGACCTCCTAGTTGCCAGGGGAGAGTGAAGGGCTGGGGCTTGTCTGGAGATGAGGAGGAGTCGTACAAAATCAGAGTGATAAGATTTTGTCCATATAGCCCATGTAACAAGTAGGGAGCCTTTTGTTCATAATAGGGAATGAAGGGACCATATCCTCAAAGAGGTTTTAAATAGGCAGTTATTAAATATAACAGTGAAAAGTGTTGTCTGAGAGGTGTATAACAAATAGTAATCCTGTGGGGAAAGATGACCTTGGACATCAAATAAGCCTTTATCAGCTGCAGCAAAAGTGACACTTACCTGTCATATATCATGGCCTTGTAGAGCTCGGTTTGCCTGAATTCATTACCAAACGATCAGAACTAGGAAGGCTTATTTCTGGCACTTTCCATTATCAAGATGTGCTGTCACTAATGTTCTAGAAATACAATGCAGACTGTCCATCTTTCTAGAATTCAACTTCCTAAGCAGCTAAACTTTATATTTACTTATCTGTGCGTGTATTGTATTATCCCAATAGAAGGTAAGCTTACACAGTGCAAGGCCAATTTCATTTTTCCTTTGTATCCCCATGGTCAATATAGTACCTTACACGTAGTGAGCATTTAATAATTGTTAGGTGAATTGAATTTGTTGTAATGAACTTTTCATCAGCAATCTTGATTATGATGTCCTTTTAAAAATAAGAATGAATGAATGATTCAATGAATGAAATGCCCTTTGACCCAGCTATATAACTGCTACTCATTTCCCAAAATGACTAAAGAAATGGGAAAAGGTCCTATATGTACAAGATATTTAGAGCAGCTCTACTTGTAATGGCAAAAATCTGGAAACTAAAGGGATTCCTATCAATTGAGGGATGCCACCCCCCCATCCCCATTCAATTAATTCTTGTGGTTCCCTATTGCCACCAGGATTAAATAGAGAATCCAATGCTTGGCTTATAAAGTCCTCTACAACATGGCCTCTTCCTACCTTCATAGTCTTCATAAACCTTACATGACCTTTCTCCCCACCTCTGACCCCCACATACTGTCTACAATCTAGTGACACTGGCCTCCTTCCTGTTCCTCACACATGACATTTTATCACCCAACTTTTAAATTTTTACTGTTGTTTCCTATCCCTGAAACTCTCTTCTTCCTTTTCTTCAATTCCAGGCTTCCCTTAAGTCTCATCTAAAGTTCTACCTTCTGTAAGAAACCTTTCCCAGTTTTTCCTAATGATAGTGACTTTCCTCTGTTGATTATCTTTCATTTCTCCTGTCTACATCATGTTTGCACATAGTTGTTTGTATGTTTTCTCCCCCATTAGATAATAAGCTCCTTGACAGCAGAGCCCATCTTTCCCCTTTCTTTGTATCCTCAGTACTTGGTACAGTGCCTGGTATATAATAGGTGCTAAATAAATTCTAGGTGACTGAATGACTAGTGTATTAATATTATGGTGTACTATTGTGCTGTAAGAAATGAGGACACATGGCAAATAGACATAGGAAGACTTATATTAACTGATGCAGAGTCAAGTTACCAGAAGAACAATTTATAAGGTAACATTACTATTATGAAAAATGAATCATTTTGTGGACTTTTATAAACTGATAAAAAACAAAATGATCAGAACCAGGAGAAGAATTTATATAATAAAAAGAACATTGAAAAGACAGATTGCTTTGAAAGCTATAAGAACTATAAGAAAGCTATAAGATCAATATGATGATAATCCAAGATTCTAATGAATCAAAGATGAAACATGCCATCCACCTCATGACAAAGAGGTAATAGATCTTATTATTTAGTCATGACCAACTCTTCATGACCCCATTTAGGTTTTCTTGGCAAAGATACTGGAGTGGTTTGCATTTTCTTCTCTAGCTCATTTTACAGATGAGGAAATTTAGGCAAACAGGTTAGGGTGAATTGAATTTGGATCTGAACTCAGGTCTTCCTGATTCCAGTCCAGTGCTCTCTCTACTGTGCCATTTAGTTGGGCTGATTTAGGGTGTAGAATTAGCCACCTATTTTTCTACACAGCCAACAAGGATATGTACTTTGCTTGATTATGAATATTTGTTACAAGGAATTCTGTTTTGTTTTGTTTTCAAATGTAGTGGAGAGGGAGGAAGAGAAAATATATTTCTGTTAATTATGAAAATGTCTATTGTTTTTCAAAATAGAGAGTGTGGGCAGTGTTACAGATGTGGAATATTGCATCTGTGGTCAGGTGAGGTCATCATATTGTTAGTTTTGCTTGATTGTTTTACTTTTATAAGAGATCTCTCACAGAGCGGGAGTACTCTGTAAATGTTTATTGGATGCAAACAAAAGACATGTATAAAGCTTTATTTAATGGATGACTTAGCACACGAATGATAAAAAATTTGTTAGGAGCTCATTATGCGCTTGCAAAGCACAAAAAAGTTCATACCTTGGAAGAACTTATCTTTTAATAGGGTGAGATAATGCACATAGGGGAGTGACCAAGGAGTGATATTCTGGTTTGAAAAATTGCAGGGATGATCAGTGGAGCCATAGGGGAGTACACAGACATATCCCTTCTAGGATCAATCACAGAAGTGATTTGATTGTGGTTCTAGAAATGGAAGGGGGATGGGCAATTGGGAAGGGCAAGAGGCATATGAACAGCAATAGAACGTAGCAACTGTTGTTTGTCCTTCATTTTTCAAAGAGGACCAATGATGATACATGGGGTGATGTCTTGAATGAATTGGATTTAAGTGAGATAGAGTTTCATAAATTCATCAGCCTTACTTTCTCTTTCAGAGTCATCAAGTGGCAAGACAAAAGTCAGGATGTCTGACTTTAACCCAGGATGACTTTGGCTTCTTTGAGGTTTGACCAAGTTCAAAGTGCTCCATAGCACCTGTTTCAGCCACCTTCATGACCTTTGGAACAAATTGTCTTATCTGCACATTCAACTGGGGGAAGTCTTCACATGGGGTAGACATCTCCTAGACTTATGATTTGGTTTGAGGGCTGTCAGGTACCCTGAGAGGTCAAAGGAGTGAAAAATGCTTGAAGCTAGGGATCTATATTTAGTGGGTGGTCGAAGCAGTTGTCAATTAAGATTGGACCAGATTGAAGAGGGGGAAAGGATCAGTCAACTGTAATGTTAATGGCATTTGAGATCTTCCCCTCAAACTAACAGGCCTCACATGGAGCCTATTAAGGGAAGCTTGCTTAGGGGAGGCTTGCTTGTATGAAGGCTTTCACACCTTTTGCTAATTTCTAATTAGGCACTGAGTCATGAGGGTTGTGATACCTTCTGCCTCTTAAGAGTGTATATATACTCTGAGTTGGTATTTTGCTTTGGGGATTTGCTTATGAGAAGGATCTTGTGATTCCCTGGTCAAAATTCTGAGTGGCCTTATGTTCAGAGCTCCTGGACTGCTTAGGGGTAAAGGCTCTCTCAATCCAAGGCACAGTTGTATAGCTGATTCAGGCAGTCAGAGCCCTGTCTGTTAGTCTTTATTTCTCTCTTTATTTTCTCTGTTTTTTTCTCTGAAGTTCATGGTGCTGACTTTTCCCCTGAACTAGTGAATGTAATTAAAAAAGATTGTTGACCCCTTAATAGCTATCTTACCTAGTAAAGCAGATACAAGAACCTGTGCTAGCAGCCATCCTGGGGACGCCAGTGTGGTTGCCCCTATCCTATAGTAACCAGACTTGGAGTTCTAGACATGAAAGGATTAAGTCTTCCATACCTTTTATGACTTTTTTTTTAAATGCTGATTTTCCTTCTCTTACTTGATAGAGCTCTGGTCCTAGAGTCAAGAAGACTTGAGTTCAAATACATCCTCAGACACTTACTAGCTATGTGACCCATGGAAAGTCATTTATCTCTATTTGCCTCAGTTTTCTCATCTGTAAAATGAGCTGGGAAAGGAAGTGGCAAACCACTTCAATATCTTTGCCAAGAAAACCACAAATGGGGGGGCGGAGCCAAGATGGCAGCATAGCAGCAGCAACATATCGCAACTCTCACATAGCCACCCCAAAATACCCATAAAACAGGACTCTAAACCAATCCTAGAACTCCAAAACACACACAAAGATACTTCCCACTAAAGTCAGCTC
>JAQQSU010008654.1:0-12891 GCA_028627135.1 Pseudochirops cupreus
GTCATTACTCTTCTTAAGGGCAGCTGTGAACCCTCTTGGCATCTTTACACAGATCTATCTTTTCAGTCACCAGAGTTTAAGGAGATGACTTTAGTCATCTGCAAGGCAGTGTGTGTTACAATTTTATTTGGCTTCATTTTGTGACATCAGCAGTCATATGTGTGTGCCTCTACTCACACTTGGTGGACTCACATCTGACTTTGAGTAGATGAAACTGGATCAAGCTTTACTTACTTTTCTGTCACTTGAGTACTGGAATTTGGGCCATACACACATTTTGTTGCTCTCTTGTGTTGTATTTTTAATCTTGTGCTTTTTAAGAATGAATATCTAATAGAGAGAATTGGCCCCAGAGTTTTGTCGCTACTGGCACATACAAAATGCCACGGAAGAAACTGCCCATGTGGAAGATGCTGGGGAATCTCCTTCTGGGTGTGATGATATGAGATGGAAGTGTTCTGGATGGACTTTGGAAAACGTATAGACATTCTGTAACTGGCTGCAATCTGCTTATTATGTGGTAAATAGGAGCTTCTTTGACTGGCCAACTGTGTTGTTGGAATTTGGGGTGCTCTAGCCCACCACAGCCTCAGCCCTTCTCTTTGTGTGGCTTCTTTCTAGCTGATGGTGTCCAATGGGTGACAGTTTTGTAAGGGGGAGACATTGGGATCACTTTACTTGAGGCTGGCAAATGACCTATGTTGTTTGTTGTCTGTTTTATATGAAAGGAATTGGATGCTATGACCTTGTGAGTTTTGAAATGTCAGGCAAGTGAGCCACCTTGTATCTGGGAGTCTGGGAGTCAAGTTCATGCAGGGCTTTTCAGCCTGTCCATCCTCAATGCCCTGAGAAGCAAAGAGAAACCATTAGGACCTAGCCCAGCAGCAGCCTGGACAAGGATTCGTGAGGCATCATGTTGCATTTGGATGTGAAAATGATGGAGCTGATGTTATGTTGAAACTTGATTAAGTCTGAGACCACCCTCCCGAGGGACCAAAGTGATATGTTGATGTTTTTGTTTAGTTATTTCAGTCATGTCCAACTCTCTGTGACCCCATTTTGGGTTTTCTTGGCAAAGATAACAGAGTGGTTTGCCATTTCTTTCTTCAGCTCATTGTACAGATGAGGAAACTAAGACAAAAAGGGTTAAGTGACATGCCCAGGGTCACACAGCTAGTAAGTGTCTGAGGCCAAACTTCAGCTCAGATCTTCCTGACTGCAGGCCCAGTGCTCAAAGTGGTACAAGGAAGAGTAGGACCTCAAGGTATTGGGAGGAAATGTTTGTACTTCAGTTCTTGTTCTATCTTTGAAGTAACTATGCTTTCACAAATTATAATCTATGGTAACTGGTTAAATGGAACTGAGATACTTTTAGCATTGGTGTCTAAGATAGGATTTATTCATACATTCTAGTTGACAGCATTAGAGAAAAGACACCTCAACCCCTCGGAAGTAACCCTGGAAACCTGAGAGGGAGATGTATCTGGACTGGCTCTGGCAGAGTGAGGCCATATAAAGTCACTTGCTACAGATACTATTCCAAGGACACAAGAAAAAGTTGTAACTCCCAGAGAGCACACTTCAGTGACTATTATCAATATTGTAATGACTATTAGTGTGAGAAAGTCAGCCATTTCAAGGATTGTTCAAATCAGTGAAATAAAATCAGTCCTCTTAAAGCACAAAGTGTGATTGAAAAAGGGGGCAGAGGAGTCAAGAAATGATCAACCAATGGTAGCAAAATAGCCTAATTAATTATCAGAAAACAAAGACCTTTAGAGAGATCTAATAGCCAGAGGCTTATTACTGGTTTCTCTAGAGAAAGGTGTAGACCTCATGAAATTGAAAGAACATAAAGACAATCAGTAAACAAAACAAAACAAAACAAGCTGCTAACCATTATTATGAGTGAAAAAATGCTTGTCATGGGTAAGACAAAAATTAGGGTGCTAAAATGTTGAAAAGATCTTTTTTTTTTTTTACTAATGAAACTCATTTTCCATTTAAGAATATTCCAAAACCATTGTCAGAAGAGGCCTGTAGGTTAGCCTGTAAAAACTGGGCTTCTTCTTCAGACTATAAAAATCCAACTCCCCCAAATGTCTGGAGAATTTTTTTTAACTTCCAGTGAGTGAGGAACTCTTGTTTGAGGGAATGATGAACTCTGATAAACACATTGGTATACTGGGAAGCAAAATTGTTTTGGAATTACAGAAATTCAGAAGTGGAATTTTGGACACAACCTGGAACTATGCCACATATTAAGAAATTTATTTAGAAGATGAAGAAAAACATGTCTCAATATTCTGAGAACTTGCTTGACATAATCAGGACTAGGCTTCGACTCTTCCGTAAAGATATGCTTACTATATAATGAAATAAATGTTCCATTTCATGATGAAGAATGTATGCCAAAATCATGTGAACTCAGTGGCAAATTATGTAAAACAAGTGACTGTAACAAAAACAGGACTATTGCATAATAATAGTTTTTTAAAGATGTTTAAAAAATTGTGATGCTAATCATATGTCAACAAATTTAATTATTTTACTTTGTCCCAAGTAATTTGCACACCACTGTAAGCTTTGGCAGGTCTTCCTACCAAGCCGGAAAATCTAGTACAGGTTTGGTGGTGACTGTGTATTTGTTATCCCAGAACAAACTCAGCTAATTTGAAGAAGCTCATTACCAGAAATTTGGTCCCTTGCTGAGAAATTATTTTAGACACAACAACTCACCAGGAGCATCCTACAAAGCTGTGAAGCTATTGGGGTAGTGGTTCTCAACCTTCCCAATGCTGTGACCCTTTAATACAGTTCCTCATGTTGTGGTGACTCCCAACCATAAAATTATTTTCGTTGCTACTTCATAACTGTAATTTTGCTGCTGTTATGAATTGTAATGTAAATATCTGATATGCAGGATGTATTTTCATTGTTACAAATTGAACATAACCCACAGGTTGAGAACCGCTGTATTAGGGTCGGTTAACATCGCAGGGAGTACCCTCACTGATGAAATCACAGATCCTTGAACTTCTGATGTAAATTTAATATATGTTCATGCTGGACCAAAGGATTGGCATATTTTGGGGATCTCAGCTAACATTTGGAGTAGATTTCTGAAGCCTGCAGCTACATCTCTTTTCAATCATGTCTTCTGAATAACAGTGAAGCAGGTGAAAGGTTAAGCCCTGAAATGGGGAAGTACTTCTTAAATCATTTTTTTTCCCCTTTTCTTTTTTCAGAGGGACAATTGGGGCTAAGTGACTTGCCCAAAGTCACACAGCTAGTAAGTGTTAAGTGTCTGAGGCTGGATTTGAACTCAGGTCCTCCTGACTCCAGGGCCAGTGCTCTATTTACTGCACTACCTAGCCACCCCTGGGGAAATATTTCTTTAAAAAAGAAGAGAAATGCATATTTCTGAAGATGATGTTGGATAGCCCTGTAGATTTCATGTAATTATGTGATACTATGGTTCCTATTGAGTATGTATTAGTTCGAATACTGCTCTTTTTTTCTGTGTCCCACAGTTTTGCACCAAAAGGACTCTGTTCAACTTTCCATGTCAGGATTTTGAAGGAAAAATTACAGTAAAATATGTTTAAAACAGTGAGGCCTTATGTGAGCAAACACAAAATTTTCCAAGGTTCTCAAAAATCCTTTTGTTAAAAATATGTTTAGATTTTTTTTTAATTTTGGCTTGCTCTGTTCGTATTTCTCTTTTCTTTCTCCCCACCAGTCCCTTCCCTGCTTCCAACTATTCATCTATCTTTTCAGAAAACTGCGCAATAACATTGCATAGGTTATCCAACCTGACTTCGGGGCTAAGGTTTCTGATGGGCCCTGTTATATGGATGGGACCATACATGACTTTGGCTGTGACAAAGGTGGTGACAGGAATAGTTTTAGGATGGTAATCTCCTTGTGAGGTGACTATTAGAGACCATTTGCTCTACTGGAAAGCACATTAGACTTGGAGCCAGAAGTCCTGGGTTAGATAAACTATAAACTTCATGAGGGCAGGTATTCTGTTTTCTTTTCTTTCATTTTTTTAAATCTCTCCCTCCAGCATTTGGTACAGGGCTCTACATAATGATACCTATCACTTATGTATCACTTTAAGACTTACATAGCACTTTACAAATATTATCTCATTTCATTCTCACAACCATCCTGGGAGGTAAGTGCTATTTTTATTCCCATTTAACACTGAGGCAAACAGAAACTAAATGACTTGCCCAGGGTCACACAGTTAGTAAGTGTCCAAGGCTGTCTGAACTCTGCTTTTTCTGATTCCAAGTCCAGTGCTCTCTGCACTAAGGAACAACCTAGCTGCCTAATTGCATGCAATAGACATTTAATAAATACTCATCGAGAGATGTTTGTGAATGCATCTGTCACTGGTTGACTCTGGCAAAGTAAATTCACTTCTCTGGGTTTTTGCTTCCTCCATTGCAAAATGAGGGGTACTTGGACAATCTATCACATAATCTATCTAGTGAAGAAGACATGTTACCAGTAATGTTCTCTTGAAATATAAGCTGTTCTACTCATTTAATGGATTGTTGTGAGAGTCTTCTCTCTGTTGTGAGAGTCAGGGCCTTTTCTCTAGTCCTGCAATCTCAAAATGGTCCAAGGCTTTGAAAAAATTTATCAAAATCAGGAAACTTATACTTTCCCATGTTATAGGCCCTGGGCAGTCTGGTGAAGTCTAGAGACTCCTGTTAAGAATGAGGCTTTCAAATATAGAAAATAAAATACATAGGATTACAAAGTGAACCAATTTTATTAAAGGACAGGTCTCAAAATATTTTAAAACAAGTCAATGGACCAAAGATTAAGGACTCCTGATCTAAAGGATAGACTTATATGCAAAACACACATCTACATGCACATATATACAAAAAAATACCCTAAATAGGAAATCTACAAAACTTTGCAGCTCTTTGGCTATGGAGAATAAGGAAGAATGAGGAGCTGGGGACAACTCAGACTGTGAACCTGAATGACTGGGAGGAGGCTGGTGCCCTTGAGAGAAACATAGACCTCAGAAATAGGATTAGGTTTTGGGGAAAAGAGAATGAAATCTGTTTTAGACATATTAAGTTTAAGATTATCTAGAATGCTAAGCTCTAAATGTCCAATAGAAAGTTGATGAGTGGTACTGGTGCTCAGGAGAGAGATTTGAGATGGATATATAGACCTGGCAATCATTCCCATAGAGATGATAAGTGAACTCATCACAGTTGATCTGATTATTGTAAGAGTATAAACAGAGCAAGGAGACTCAGGATAGAGCTCAGTCCTCCTCTTCCTTGATATCCCTTCACTGTCAAATCAGCTCTCCTTCTGGATACTTTGTCATGAATGACACTGCTGGTTTTCCTACCTCCTGTCTGACTACTGTGTCTCAGGTTCCCTTTGCTGAATCATCACCTACCTCCCATCTCCCCATCCTGGTTCTTCTCTCTTCACAGGCTCTCCCTTGGTGATCAACCCCTATGGGTTCAATGATCATCTCTATTCAGATGATTTGTCATTGGAATAAGGCCAACTGGACAGAAAGAAGAAATCAATGAGGCATTTGGGAAATAGGTTACTGTACTAACCTAGCATAGGGGGACTGCAGAATAGGAACCGAAGACTGCAGTTAAGATTCATATATATGTTTCTCAACTCATAAATATTCAGTGGCTCCCTACTCTTCTAGAATAAGATACAGACTCCTTAGCTTGACATTTAAGGCCTTCCACAATCTAACTCCAAATGACCATTCAGCCTTCATGTTTTTCCCTTTCATAGATCTTCTAGCCGACCTAGCCTACAAACTCTTCTTACTTGAATTCCTGTCTCCTTGCATTTGCCAGAGCCATCCTTCTTCCCTTTAGTATTCTCAGGTTCATTTCTTCACAGCTGAACTCAGCTGCCACCCCTTCCATGAGTCTTCACTTGATCACTCAACTGTCTAATGCTCTTGACTTTCTCAAAATTATTTTATAGTTTCTTATCTATGTGTCTGTCAATACAATGTAAACTCCTTCAGGACAGGGACTGTTTCATTTTTGTCTCTGTGTTCCCAGGGCCTAGTACAGTGCTACACACAGTAGATGATTCATGAATGTTTGTTGAATTCCCTGCTCCAAAATATCTTCTTCTAGAGAGATCAAGTTGCTGTTTGACCTCAGATAAGTAAATTCATTTACCTTGACCTCAGTTTCTCTATTTGTAAAAGGAGAGAATTTGATGAGTAAAATGACCTTTAAGGATCACAGTACTAAAATATTATAATCTTCAATTGGTTACACTACCTTTTACATAGCAGGAGACAAGTAAATATTTGTTGATTCAAATTAGTATGAGTTCAAATGGAATTTTTCACTTCATTTTGTTCCAATCCCTGAAATCCCACAAAATGGAGATTCACTTGGGTTAGCAAGTTCCTTCTTTTTAAAAAGCAAAGGCCTCTGAGAGAGTTGAGGTTATCAGCCATTCACACATTACTGGGAACAAGTTTAATCAGCTGGCTTTCCTCCCAACACCTGGCTGAGATGAGTGAATGAGCTGAGGGATGGGACAAGTAGGTAATTTTGGAGCACAGAACACTTTGATGGGAAGGGCAGTCTGAGTAAAACTCTTGTGATCATGCCACTTTTGAGTGGCATTAGGATACTGAGTTCCCAGATCTAGAAAGTGGATCATTAGGAGGCAGAAATAGAGATGGAAAGTTCCCAGAGATAAAATTCAGCCTCCAAGTAAAATGAATTCTCATTTCTTAAGAATCTACTTACAAATCAACTTTGAGGACACTGTCCATTCTTAATCAGACATTACTTGCCCCTTATAGCAGCAAGATAGATGGCCATCTAATGAAGGTGTGGTCACTCAAGAAGAAAAATAAGACAGACATTTTTCAAAATTATATTGGGAAATCAGAGTTATACATCCAATCTGTTAATGATGAAATTTATTTTCTTGTATGTTAAATGGGAATAATATACTTGTAGTACTTAGCTCGCAGGGTTGCTATGGTAACCAAATGATTATGCTATAGGTAAACCACTTTGTAAATCTTCTGCATTTGAGTTATTATTATTATTTAGTTGAACTCCATAAGGTTTTAAATAAGCTTGTATTATGTGCAAGACACTGGGCTAAGACCCTTGGTTACAAATATGAAAAAAATGCTTTGATCCCTGCCCTCAATGAGTTTATAATTAATAGAGGGGCTGTGCCATAGACACAAGTAAGTAAATTGTGATGCAGAATGTAATGGGTGCAAATAGTGATCCAGAACATGTGTTCTAGGACAATCTTTGAATTTTTGTGAAAGTTTTTGAAAATTTCATTTGAGGGGGGGGAAGGAGTGGGCAAAAGAGTATCCATAAAGCAGGTGGCATTGGAGGTGGACCTTTAAGGAAGAGAAGGATTTAAAGAAGTAGAGATAAGGAAGAAATTAATTTTGGGCAAAAGAGGACAGCCTAGCAGAATGAGACAGGGAAATCAGAAATAATGAAGTTTAGCTAGACAACACGAGCATGTGTGAAGGGGGAGGGGGGTACAGCATGGAACTGTAGGTTGGGGTGAGATTGTAGAGGGCATTAAATGCCAGAATAAATAATAGAATAGAATAGAATAGATAGATAGCTAGATGATTGATAGATAGATAGATAGATAGATAGATAGATAGATAGATAGATGGATAGATAGATACACACACACATACACACATTCTATAGGAAATAGATAGCTATGGAATGTTTTTCAGCAAACATGGCAGATTATGGCATGGGAAGAATATTTGTTGACTGTATGAAGGACAGACTGGAAAAAGGAGAAGCTGGGGCAGGAAGACCATTTAGGAGACTGTCATATTCACAAGAAAGGGGCTAATCTATGTCAGCATATACTCGGTAAGCTTTCCCACCTAGCCCAATATGAATACATTTTCCAAGTGTCCTTGCATTTGTCTTAATTGTTCAAAAGGCATCCCCTAATGGGAACTCTCTCATAAGATATTACAGAACAAGCTATAGGCACTTTAGAAACTCTGCCCTTGTCCCAGAGAACCTGGAAGATTTTGAGCTCTTACCTGGAGGGAAGAGAAGGAGTTGGAGGAGAGGGCAAAGTAGGGGGAGGAAGAAAGGAAAGGAGATGGGAGGAGAAGGACAGAAGGGGACAGGAGCAATTGAAAGAGCAAGAACAGATATTCTCCTCCTTCATATTCATTTTCTTAAAATTGAATTAAGTTTCAGTGAAAAGCTGCTTTGCAAAATAACAACCTCTTTGTGGCTTCCCCAGCTGAGCTATAAGAGGCAATTTGTGATGTGCAGTGTGTTCTGACTGCAGGTGAAAATTCACTGCCTACTGGTTATTTTAATGATAATAAGAATAACGTTTTGTCCTGAACTGGCACCTTTCAACCAAGATCTCTAAGCTTTCAGGTTGACTGTGTTGTATTATCACATTGGCATTGGTGTGAGGGCTACTGTTGAGCTCTGTTTCCTTCCACATGGCCAATTTCCCCTCTGCTCTCCCTTCCCAGGTAGTTAAATGTTCTCCTCATAAAAGCACTATTTGGCCTCTTTGGGGCAAGATATAGTAATATTTCTGGCTTCTGTTATTGCTTCTTACAGTTATGATGGCTAATCTCTAAAATTTGCTTTAAAATAATGAACAAAATCCAATAATAGACCCATCCCTGTGCCACAGAACAGTGGAAAATAAATGCCCCATGCTCAGAACTATAAAAACTACCTTTCATGCTAATCTGACATGTTTCTTGTTCCTTAACAGGGATCCAAATAAAGGAAAGCCCTCTTGACAATGACAATTAAAACAGTTGAAGTGTTACAGGAGATGAATTCAGAGCCTTGGGAGAAACCAGTGGGTGGCATCACAATCCAAGGACCAGGCCTTGTTGAAAGCTGCCTGTCACCCAAGCCTGGCCTGATGAACTGGCCAAACTATTAAAGACGAAGAAGGTGGGAATGGCTTTATTCCCTTTGAGGCAGTTCTGAACCAATCAATCCTGAAAATGAGGAACTATGGGTCTCTAATGAAAGCCAGTGAGATGAAAATGAGTTGTATTTGACCAAGGTTGTTCACCAAGTACAATGTTCCATACACAGTGGGTTTTCAACAGATCAAGACAACAATTCGACAAATGTTTATTAAGTGTTTTCTCTGTGGAGATCAAGTGGTTATTGAAGGTCAAGTAGTGATTGGAAGGCTGGCCTTGGAAGTCAGGAAGACCTGGGATCAAGCTCTGACTTTGTTATACATACACTTGTTGTGTGACCATGGGCAAGTCAATTAACTTCTCAATGGCCCAAGGCATCTCTCTGAGGCTTAATATTAAAGATGTGTTTGCTGATCTGCATTCATAAAGGGAGGAGGTCCTTATACTGGTGAGGAGTCACATGGTGAGGTCCTTACACTGATGAAATAATGAGTCTTGACTAAAAAATAAAAATATTGAGGTCAGGCTTGAGTCCTATGGGAGAAAAGATACTATACTCTGTAATTATAGCCTCCGTGAAGATCTTATAGAGGTTACAACAAAAGCTAGGTTCCAAATCCCAAATAAATGAGTGAGATACATACCCAATGAGCCTGGATTAGCCTAACTTTGACCATACTCTGATCAACTGATCAATCAAAAAGAATTTATTAAATGCCTACATGCCAGGCACTAGCCAAACAAGGAGTAAAGCCATTGTTCATTCCCTCAAGGAGCTTATATTCAATCAGAGGAGACAACATAAATACATATATGCACATATATAAATGTATACAAAAACACAAATAAAAGTTAATTTGAAGGAGACACCAACAGTTGAGGGATAAGGAAAGGCTTTGTATAGATGATGCTTGAGCTGAATTTTGAAGGAAGGAATTCAGAGCAGGGATGATAGCCTGGGAAAGTCCTAAGGAATACCTCAAAATGAGGGTCATGACTACATTCAGGAGGAGTAAAGAATAAGGCTAGACAAAATGATAAGAAATTATGATCAAAGGGGTGGCTAGGTGGCACAGTAAATAGAGCACCAACCCTGGAGTCAGAAAGACCTGAGTTCAAATCCGGCTTCAGACACTTAACACTTACTAGCCATGTGACCTTGGGCAAGTCACTTAACCCCAATTACCCTGCCTTCTCCCCTCCAAAGAGCAAAAAAATAAATTTATGATAAAATAAAGGAATTTTAAAGTTCTTGACTGAGGAAGTAGAGAATGAGAATGACCTCAGGGGTGCAAATATCCCTGTGTGGTGCTGAGATAGCATGTCAGAGTTGATCATAGGAAGTGAGGAGACAAGAACTGTTATATTAGGGTGTTTAAGGGACTCTCAACATATCTGTTAAAGTTCACTAGTATTAGAGCAGGTTTTGGGGTGAAGAAGATTGAGCTAGGCACTGGCCTCCTCGAGAAACAAGGAAGAATGACATGGGGGCCAACTGATTATTGATGACTCTAGGTCCACTCTTTCCAGTCCCATTTCCCCAGATCCCATCAATACTGTTCCCGAAAGTTCAAGGATATGTAGAAAAGACAGCTAGCATTGTAAGAAAAGTCCAAAAAAGCATTTAAGTGATCAAGGTTGCCATTTGGATAACAATAGGTAAGTGAAATGTCTAATGGAGTGGAAGCAGATCCCAGTGCAGTGAGAGATATCTTATGAGATCCTCAGAGGGCAGAAAAGATAATCCAGAATGTCATAAAAGTGTTAGATTTCTGCTAAAAGTGTCAATATGCTTTGACAGTTCAAGATGAATACAAGTACATGGAAGAATATGGTTCACTAGTTGATTCATTTTATCTTCACTCCCAAGCATTATCACATAAAACAAGAAAATCAATGCTGTGTTCAAGTTCTGGAAGGAGTGTGACAGATTTTTTAAAAATCAGCATTCCTGGAACTTGCATGTGGACAATAAGAGAATGTATTTCTATGTGACTTTGCTTTTCAAATGGTCTCCGTGTGGGGAGAGGATCCACCCAGCAGATATGCACATTGTAATCAGATTTGGCTTCCTCAGGAATACTACTTATATTTTCCACATCTAATAGGGGAAAGCCATTAAAAGTTACATATTAAAAGCCATTGTGAAAGAACATAATCTTGGCTACTACCTCTTGAGAAATCTTACCATTACGAAGGCTTCTTGAAAGATTGCTTTAAACACTGCTACTGTTCATACCAATGAACAGGAAGGAAGGAAGGAAGGAAGGAAGGAAGGAAGGAAGGAGAGAGGAAGAAAAGGGAGGGAGAGAAGGGGGGAGGGAAGGAAGGAGAGGAGAGGAGAAAAATAGGACAGGAGAGGAGAAGAGAGAAACAAGGAGAGGAGAGGAAAGGGGAAGGAGAGGAGAGGAGAGGAGTCTGCTGTCACGAGAGAACATTTTGCACAGAAGTTAGGCTTCAAATAGAAATCATTTCAGAGGTGCATTGCTGGCTACTTCTCCAGGATGCCTTGACAAATATTCAGGTAGTAAACAGCCTGAGAGAAATGGGGCTGATAAAATTAGTTCAAATGTTCATAGAAAATAAACTTGACACTACTGAGACACTTGATAGGTATGTGTCAGCATATCACAAGCATGCCAACCCTTCAAAGCACAAAGACCTGATCCCAAAATGCACTGTGAGTCTTTTTTTTTTTTTCAAAAGCTACCACAACCAAACCAAACATTTAGACAACACAGGACACTAAAGGCACCATGGAGATCACCATACTGGAGGTTGGTAACGAAGGTCAGAAGTTATTAATATCTATTTGAAATTTGTTCTTGTGGTTTATGATCTCATCCCAAGCACTTCATTGATTTATAACATGGTAATCCGTAACCATCATTCATTACCCTTCACTTCTATTCAGGGCTCTGACCCAGTCTGTTCCTTTCTCCATATTTGCCCTCAAGAACACATGGGCATCCCCCCAAGGCCCGATCTTGGTTTTCCTACATCTATAATTCTACTCTTTCTGCCTTTGTTTATCCTTGGGAATGCTTTCTTAGGGATTGCCTCCATGTCTAAATTAGCCTTGGGTTATTTTTGCCAGGGAGTCAATACCTTTTCATCTGTTTAATGCTTGTGGGAAGTAGGAGGAACCCCAAATTAAAAGGACCCAAACCATTCTTTAGTTCAGTCTCTCATGGTATTTTCCTTCACAAAGCCAGACCTCCTTTTTGTTCTAAAGAAATACAATCCCACTCCCAACCCCTACCCTCCAACCTTGAGCTGCTGGAGTGCACTAACTTCTAAAATGATTCTGTATCATGCCTGAATCATTCTACCCAACTTAGTGGATAATCCTTGGGGCAGAGGCCAAGCTTCATGCAGAATGCAGCTGGTAGTGGCTTGTTCGGTAGCAAGCAAGGGCAGGTGGCTTGTCTTGCCACATATCTGCAGATATCATTCGGCAATATAATAGCCATTCATAAGGAATGGTTTCTTTTATTTTGTCAACCAAGAAAAATTTTCAGAGCTTAAGCATTATGGTTTCTAGAAAACTATAGTTTGGTCATAGTCATTCACTCATTGTTGGTTTGTTTATTTATTGTTTCTATGGAAAGGTTTCCTATTATAGTTCTGGAATTTAAATATTGCATTGATTCAGGGGCTCGGAAGTTCCTCAAAAAACCATCCAGTTAAGGGATAGAGTAATTGTACATTTGTGTTTTATTTTTATAACTGTAAGAGAGCAACTGGTTCCTCATTTTAAAGATGGGGAAAATCACCACCACCACAACAGTAATAGTAGCCTGCACTCACAAAGCTCTTTAAAGTTCACTCAGTGTTTTGTATATGTTATCTTGCTTGATCCTCACAACAACACTGTATCTGCTTTTTACAAATAAGGAAACTGAGGTTGAAAGTCCAAGTGACTTGCC
>JAQQSU010008655.1:0-12891 GCA_028627135.1 Pseudochirops cupreus
TTTTTTTTTGGCAAAGTTACTGGAATGGTTTGTCATTTCCTTCTCCAGCTCTTTTTATAGATGAGAAAACTGAGGCAAACAGGATTAAGTGACTTGTTCAGGGTCACACAGCTAGGAAGTGTCTGGGACTAGATATGAACTCAGGAAGATGAGTCTTCCTGACTCCAGGCCCAACACTCTATACACTGTGCCACTTATCTGCCCATCACTGTAAACAAAAAATATTCTAATTTCTTTCCCCCAGTAGCAGTGGTGATATCTTGAAGTTTTACCTTGAACTTCCTGAAAAACAACAGGTAGGGAACTAGGAGATCCATATTTAATCAAGTCCCTCTCTAAAAGGAGATAATGTCTTCTATGTCATCAAAGTTTCATTTGAGGAAAACATGGATTAAAACTGATTCTTACATAGTTAAAGTGGGGTGTAAAATAATAGCCAGGTCATGCAATGATAAGGGCCTTACTTGGGTAAAATCCTTTCTAAGAAAAGGAAGTTCCCTGCTATTATTTCAAGGCATTCATTAGTTCTTTTTACCATATGATTCTTTTTGCCCCAGTACTCTTAAACCCATCACTTTGTATATCCTTGGGGTGAAGAGGTACATGATTGAACCCAACACAAGTGCTATCTGTAGTGTTTCATTATTTATTGTGACATCCACATCTATATTGGAAGTTAAGTAGGTGTTTTGGTGGTATTGTTGCTTTAGGTAGACTTGAGGATTGTATGTTGAGAGGTCCAGGGAGGCATCATAGAGATCTGAAATATTTTTATTCTTCCTGCCTCTGAACTTCTGGATCAAATCCTGACTGGTTTTTTTTGTTTTTTGTTTTTTGGTTTTTTTTTTTTGGCCCTTTATCCCGTGGGACCCCAGGAAGAGGAGGAAGAGGATAGAATAAAAGAACATGGCATGAACTTAGAAAAATCATTCCAAAGTTCGCTTCCCCTACTGGGAAGCAGTGGAATCAAACTGAAGCCTTTTATTTATTTTTTCCCTTAATTTTTTTTGTATCAGTTAATTTATTTATTTTTAGTTTTCAACATTCACTTCCATAAGTTTTAAATTTTCTCCCCCTACCTCATCCCTTCCTTCCCAAGAAGGCATGCTGTTTGATATAGGCTCTTTACAAACATTCCTATTGAACATATTTTCACATTAGTCTTGTCACATAGAGAAATTATAATGAATGGGAGGAACTATGAGCAAGAAAAACAACAAAAAAAAGAAAATAGTCTGTTTCACTCTACACTCAGACTCTATTATTCTTCCTCTGGATGTGGATGGCATTTTACACCATGAGTCCTTTGGAATTGTTTTAGGTCCTTGCATTGCTGAGAAGGGCCAAGTCTATCAAAATCAGTCATTGCATGCTGTGACTGTTAACTGTGTGCAAGGTTCTCCTGGTCATGCTCACTTCACTCAGCATCAGTTCACATAAGTCTTTCTAGGTTTTTCTGAAATCTACCTGCTCATCATTTCGCATAGCACAATTGTATATTACATTACATTCATATACCACAACCTTTTCAGCCATTCCCCAGTTGATGGGCATTCCCTTGATTTCCAGTTCTTGGCCACCACAAAAAAGAGCTGCTGTAAATATTTTTGCATATGTGGGTCCTTTCCTAGTTTTTATGATCTCTTTGGGATACAGCCCAAGAAGGGGTATTGCTGGGCACGCACATTTTTATAGCCCTTTGGGTATAAACTGAAGTCTTTTAAAGAGAGAACTAGAAGGCTCACTTTCTCATTCTCTTCCCACTTGAAGACAAAACAAACTCCGGAAGTTTCTCTGCCAAGAGAAAATTTGCATTGTTCAGGGATTTCCGATATTTGTATTTTACTAAACTCTCCTTCAGGAGTTTTCAAACTTATTTCTCCCCCTTTGGCACATTATTATTATTATCATTATCATTATTACCAGGAGGGTTACAGCACATAAAATGCATGTAGGGAGACTTGTGCATGGGACTCTATGGGATTTCTAGGTTAAGTTTCACACAGTTCCCAGTTCACTTAGTCAAACTCTATGCACACCTTTTTAAGAACTTTGGCACTACTCTCAATGGCAATGAGACTGTAGGTTTTTTCTTTCTTATATTTCATAGATTTTTAGAATTTTCTAATAACGTTTCATAAATATCTCATCAGCTGGGGTTACGGAACTATCCCTGGTGCTGTCAGTTTGGTTGGTTTCTTTTCTTTTTAATTTATGAAGTAAAGCAAGCATTTCTGTAACATAGTTTAAGAAAAAGAGATGATTGTATATGAAACTGCAAATCTGCTATGCATAATCTGCTATTCCTTTTAAATATACAAGAAAATTGTCATGTAAATATTTTCTTTTTTTCTTCCTGCCCTAGAGATAGCTACATTAGACATAAATGCACACACACATATGTACACAAGCATACTTCTATTTATCAGTTCTTTCTTTGGATGCCAAAAGCATCTTTCTTCATCTGTCCTTTATAGTTAATAGCAATAAGTGCTTATTAAAGGCCTTTTTCTCACAGAGACACCAGTGGGACAAAAAGACAAAGGTTAAGCCGTGACAGGTCCCACAAACAATAAGTACAGAACAAAATCAAAGGGTAGTTCTCACATGTGGTTCACGAGGGGAAATGGTGTTGACACTGTTCATACATGGGATAACCACACCATGTACAAGTCAATAATACAGAGAGCTCTCTGTTATTCTTGTGGAGAATACTTTCATACTGAAGAGGTTTCCTTCATCATTCTCCCAAACACCATGCTTAATTCAATGCCTGAATATCAGTAGTGTTATCCTAAGAGTCAGCCACTGGCCTTTTTCCTGGATAACCTTTCCTGAGCATTTGATACTCTTGGCTATCTCTTCCTACTGAAACATCTCCTCTCCTCACTCTAGAGACACCACACCCTCAGGCTTTCCTACCACTTCTCTGGCAGCTACTTTCTAGTTTCCTATGCCTTCTTATTTCCTTAATTTCAAATACTTCTTCCTAAGGTCTCAGTCTTGGCTCTCTTCTTTCATCTTTTTTTTTTGCAAATGACTTCCAGATCTAGGTGGCAACCAGATGACTCCATAGCTTTGAATCAGTAAGCATTTACTAAGCACCCACTCTGTGCCAGTCACTGTGCTAAGGGGACTCAAAAAGAGGCAAAAAACCAGCCCCTGCCCTCAAGGAATTTAGAATCTAAGGAGAGAATAGCTAGAGTTCTGGACTTCAGATCAGGAAGACCGGAGTTCAATTCTTGCTTCAGATTCTTTCTAGTTGTGTGACACTGGGCAAGTCAATTAGCCTCTCTCAGTCTCAGTTTCCTCATTTGTAATACGGAGATAATATGGCAGCAAGGTAGCATAGTAGATAGAGTACTCTGGTCTGGAGTCAGGAAGACCTGAGTTCAAATCTTGCCTTGGACACTTTCTAGCTGTCTGACCCTGGGCAAGTCACTTAGCCTTGTTTGCCTCAGTTTCTTCATCTATAAAATGACCTGGAGAAGGAAATGGCAAACCACTCCAGCATCTTTGCCAAAACACTCAAATGGGATCACAAAAAGTCTGACATGACTGAACAACAACACACAACTACATTAGAGTTGTTGTGAAAATGAAATGAAATAAAACATATAAATTATTTTACAAACTTTAAAACACTATCTGAACACTAATTATTATTGTTAAATATACCTCTCCAGTTCTGATGTCTTTAAAGAGCTCCAGCCCTGTATCTCCAAGGCCCACAGGACATTAATCACTCAATAAAAGCATTTGCCATTTATTAGCATTTATTATTAAACATTTGCAATGTACCAGGCTCTGTGCTGGGCACTGGGGATACAAGCACAAAGGGTGAAACGATCCGTACTGGACCAGCCCCTGATATTCAGCTTGTCAAAAGCAGAGCTGATAATTTCCTCTAAAACCTCCTCTCTCTCTTCCATTGGTGTCATCATCATTTACTCATGTAAATTCCACTTGAGGATTTACCCACTTTAGAGAACTTGTTGATATTTCTGAGTCTTCTCTGTCCTTTTCATATTCAATTTGTCATTGAGAAATATATCTCACCTTTATTCTCTCTTCTCTGTTCTCAAAGCCACCTGTCTGGTCTGTTGAGTCTCCAGTCTGTTCCATCTAACCATAAAAATAGTACACTGATTTTCCTTATGCTAGTCTAGATCTAGTCATGTAATTCCTGTGCTCAAAGTTTGCAACAGTTTCCTTATTTCGATTAAGTAAAATTCAAATTGTTTTTCTTGGTATTTAAGGCTCTTTGCATTTTGGCACCATCTCAATAATTCAGCGTAGATTAAGCCCCTTTTATGTTCCAGATGTGTGGGACAGAGACCACTTACCAAAAAAAAAAAATCACTACAAAGACTTAGATACCTGAAAGCAGAAATGAGTTTATTGCTTTCTCATGAGAAAGGGTACTCCCACCCCTCTTGCCTCTCTAATGGTGCTGGCCAGGGAAGTACAAATTGATCCCAGAAAAGAAAGCTAGGTCTTTTTATACTCTAATGGACCCCCCCCCCCCCAGCTTTCCCTTATCCCATTGACTGGACTTCGGGGGACACAATTTATTCCCTTGAATCTTCCCCAGCAACAAAGAACAAAGGACAAGAAAAGACGGGAAAATTTTGCAAGACTTTGCAAGTGTGCACAGTTTAGGTTGTCTTGAAAAGGGTGGAAAAACTATTAGCCCTTTTGAGGAGGCTTCACTTCTGAGGAATCATCCCTCACATAGGTAAGACAGATAGCTGACTCAGTGGATCTGCACCTGGAGTCAGAAAGACCTGAGTTAAAAATCTGGTCTCAGACACTTACTAGCTATGTGACCCTGGTCACTTAACTTCTGTTTGCCTTAATCAACTGGAGAAGGAAACAGCAAACCACTCCAGTATCTTTGCAAGAAAATCCCATAGATGGCATAGGGTCAGGAAGATTAGGACATGACTTGAGCGACTGAACAACAACAATAACAAAGTGTTAGGTACTGAATAAAGATAAAACCCGACATGCTTCATGCCACGCGGGACCTTCCGTTCTATACTGGGAATACTGAATTTACTCAAATGAGTATGGTTCTGGGTAGAATGTGGTAGGAACAGGGAGAGAGATGGGAAAAGTGCTATAAGGAAATTCAGAGACTTATCACAAATTCCTTCCATCTGGCTTTTTGGCTCTAGATAAATTGGAGGTCATTAATCGCAGTGCTTACTAGCTTCCATACCTTTGGCGTGCTCTTTCTATTTCTCCATCTCCCTGCATTTCTTGAATTCCTATTCTTCCTACAAAAATCAATGCTCCTCCATGAAACCTTTTCTAATGCCTCTTTTTGGTAATGACCTTGGAAGTCGTGTAACATCGTGTTGGGTACCTTTTTTTTTTTCTTTTTGGATGGGAGAAGGCAGGGCAATTGGGATTAAGTGACTTGCCCAAGGTCACATGGCTAGTAAATATTCAGTGTCTGAGGCTGGATTTGAACTCAGGTCCTTCTGATTTCAGGGGTGGTGTTCTATTCACTGCATCACCTAGCCACCCCCATTGGGTACCTTTCTTATTCATGCTTTTAGTATGTATTAGAGTTATCTGTGTTCATGCCTTATCTCCCTACTGGATCGTAAACATCATAAGGGCAGGAACCATGTTTTATCTTTATTTTTTTATTCCCCCATGTCTTAACACGGTAATGGACATCCAGGAGTCCTTAAGCAATGTTTTGGGGAGTTTCCTAACCTGATCCTAATGACAACCTGGTGAAGCAGAGAGTAGGAGTTATTGTGATTGCCTTTATGAATGGGGCTTGGGTAACTGATTTGACCAAGACCACATGAAAAGTAAGTAATAGAGCCAACATTTGAGGCCAAGTCTTTTAATTCCAAGTCCAGTGCCCTTGCTGAAACAGTGTAACATACCAATCTCATTCCTAGAACCTGATTTCAAATAGCATAAGGGAAATTTCCAGAACCCTCATCAATTTTTATAAGATGATAATTCAGCATTGTTGAGGCCATTCTGAAGAATATACTGTAGGTTCTTAAAGTTGGATGTATGATGGATACATCATATTAAATTCTTTCTCATGTCCTTTCCCCATGTTTTGCCCCTCTACATTGTAGTAAAAAGGCCATATTTAGAGTGGGGTGACTGGAGCTTTGCTCCTGGGCTTCAGCATCTGGTTAAATTACTTGATTATTTTTTCCTGTCCCACCACCCCCATGCTTCATGGTTCTCTGCTGGTCCCCCAGTAGAAATGATGAGATGCAGGCTCTGGGAGCCCTCTTGAGCTCTCCTGGAATCTTCCCACATAAGGCATTTGCCTGAGGCCATAGGCCTTTCATTGTGGCTCTGTCCATCTTTAGCTAGCCTTTTGTTCCAGAAATTTCCCACCTTTGAACTGGCCTGGTCCACTCCTCCTGAAGACCCTCCCCAAACTTCTCCTCTGGACCACCCCTAGATTCCTCCCACAACCTTTCTGTACATAAGACCCCATGCTCCCTCCATGTGGTGTGAGAGCGCCATAGAATGACCTAGCAGACTTACTCTGTGTCAGACTTGCTCTGGACCCCTTGCCCAATGCAAGTGTCACAGATACCTATGCTCCCTGAGTCTACCCAATATGGTGAACTTTTAATGAACTCTTAATAAACTTTACTTTTCTTTGGCTGAGAGAAGACTTGAGTTGAATTCATTCGGCAAGATCTGATATGTTGGTATTTTGGGGTCTACAGAGCAATCTTAACCCTCTTTATGGGTAACCACATCAGAAAGGCCCTCTCCTAATCCTCTCCTATCATATTAGCAGAACTATTATTTATTTCTACCTTCCTTATGTCCAGCCCACTTTTGTGGGCTACTTGGTAAAACTTTACCCAATTGTCCTCTGTAATTCTCCTCTTCACCCCAGGTGAACATGAGAATTCCTGCAGATAGCCCTTATCATCCATCTCTTTGTGTAGAGTGCATTTCTTTTTGCACTGAGGAGGATATATAATAATAACAAAATACCTCTTGTTTTCTAGTCCCTTTTCCACCTTAAAGAGATCTATGCTGTTAAGCAGAAGCCAAGAAACCAAGACACTGTAGATGTACTATTTGTATCTGGAGCACATTGAGGAAGCTTGCTGCTAATTTTTCCCGCCTCACATCACACCATATACTTATCTACACAGAGCACAGTAATAATTTAATGTGTATAAAGCACTTGGAGATCCTGTGATGAAAGGTTCGGTAACGTGGGCTCTCATTATTTTGTGCAGCCTTGTCACTGAGCTTTCATGATTTTTCTTCTAGTCACTCTGCTCTTTTCAGCCCAGGCCCTGGTGAGAATAGAAACTAAGGTGAGTTAACCCTTCCCTACACCAGCTATCACCTAAAAGATAGCACACCCAAGATTGCCAGATTTTAAATCTGACAATGATTTCTTCCAGGCCACCTGCTACATTTCTGATGAAAATCCATGCACACCATGAGATGAGTGTGCTGCCCTTTTGAACTTCCCTTTAGAAACTCAAATAGTTCATAAGCATAATGACATTAAATCCTTTAATTTCCTTCCTTAGTAAAATCAGGTTTCCTTCAAAATTATGAATTTTCAGTAGAATTTTTTGTATTAACTTTGAATATTAAATAGAACTGCTTTCTGAGTGAAGGTTTAAGAAAATCCTTTTAAAAAATTAAAAAGACTTCAAGGAACTTCTAGATTTTAGAATTTGTATTTTATTATTATCAGTAAATGAGAATAGGTGAGGTGGATAAAAATATGGCAAAAGTTACCCTCCCCCTATTTTAATGGAACAGAATATTAAAATATCCTAATATTTCTATATTTTTTATCCTTACTGGCCTATTTTTCAACCAATGAGATGTTATATTTTATAGGTTAATAATCTTTCTTGTGTGTAGTTTAAAGTGATAAACAATGAATTATAATTTCACTGAGTTGGAAGGGATCTTATAGGCTATATATAGTCCAACTTGTACTTGATCAAGGTGAGTGGGCATTGAGCTTTTGAGAGAAGACCAGTAGAAAGGGAGAAAACATTTATCTCAGGATGAAATCTGATCTATTTCTGCAGAACTCTAGCTAGTGAGAGAGTTCTTCCTTAACATCAAAGCTAAATTGGTTTCTCTGCAACTTTCATCCATCGTTCCTGGTTGTACCTATGGGGACCAAGCCAAAAAAAAAAATCCCTCCTCCACATGACAGCTGTTCAAATACTTGAAGATATTTATCACATTCCCTATGGAATCTTCTCTTCTTGTGATTAAAGGACAGATTCTTGAGCACTCTACTAAAGGACAATTCAAATTGGCATCAAACTGTTAATGATTACTTTTTGGATCCAGACTGGTAATCCATTCTGAATCTACTTAATTGTTTAGCCCACAACTCTCCATCTTTTCCATAAGAATATCATGAGAAACTTTGTCAACTGTTTTGCTAAAATCTAGGTCAACCATTTACAACATTCCTCCAATCTGTTGGTCTATTAACCTTATTGAAAAAGAAAATGAGAAAAACCTAGCATGACTTGCTGTTTATGAAACCATGTTGGCTCATTCCAATGGTCCAGCCTCTGACACATACTAGCTACCTTACCCTAGTTGAGTCATTGAGCAGCTCAGGGATCTTGGGTGTCCCTTTAAGACTATGCTGTAAATTATAAAGATAGTGCTGACATTGGTGGAGAGAGTTTCTTCTCATGGGAGATCTCTATACTGGTGAAATCACAAGCCCAGTTCCTGTTAGACCCTATAACTCTTTCATTCTAAAACTGATGAAAACAGAAGCCATCTCTTTCATTTCTAGGCAACACAGTAGACAGGGCACTGGGAGTGGAGTCAAGGAGATCTGAGTTCAAATATGATCTTAGATACTTTCTTGGATACATGCTATCTGTATGACCATAAGCAAGTAACCTCTATCTGACACAATTTCTTCAACTATAAAATGGAAGTCATAATAGCACCTACCCAGGGTTGTTGTGAGGATAAAATGAGATAATATTTGTAAAGCACTTAGTGTAGTACCTGGCACTTTGTGTAGGTGCTTAGTAAATGCTTATTCTCTCCCATATCCCCCTCCAATATTGCTCTGTATTCAAGCTTCATCAATAAATGCTGTTGACTGATTAAAGACCTTTAACAATCACCTTCTTAATCTGCTAAATTTACCAAATAAGGAGTAAATAGTAGGACTTTCACCAAAGAAAGTTCAATATATTTCAATAAACATATATTAAGTTCTTGCTCTGCTCAAGGGGGTATATTCTAGAAACATGGGATGACATGTACAGAGGTATAGAGACAAGAGGTGGTATATCAGTTTGGAGAAACATTTTGTTTGGTTTTTGACTAGAATATAGAATTTGAGAGAAGTAGAGGGAGGCAGAGCCAAGATGATGGTGTAAAGGCAGGGACTCTACTGAGTTCTCCCTCAAACCTCTCCAAAAAACTTTAAAAATGACTCTAAACAAATTCTAGAGCAGCAAAACCCCCCAAAAGATGGAGCAAAACAAATTTTCAGCACAAGACAACTTGGAATGTCAATAGGAAAGATCTGTTGCACCACGGTCAGAGAGGTACACAGTTCAGTGCAGGCCTCACCAGTGCAGACCTGGCCCCAGCAAAGCCAGAGTAGGCTTCAGGGGGACTGAAGTGGTAGTTTACAGACCTCTAAGACCACAAATGACAAAGACAATGTAGAAGGTCAGCAGGAAAGGTCCATTGCCCCTGGATGAGTGTGGAACAAAATTCAGTGCAGGCCACACCAGCACAGCCCCAGCCCCAACAAACCAGGAGCAGTCCTTGGGAGTTACTGATCAGCAGCACAGTGGCTGCTTCTGGAGCTCTTAGCCCACAGACAATAAGGGGGTTGAACAACTGCTCGGAAAGAGATTATAGGGGTCCTGTTGCTAGCACTAACCCAATACTCTGTTCCCTTGCCCATACTCATATCCAGGTCCTGGGTGGCAGTGCTGGCATGTGGAGGAGAACTAGCATAGCAGAACTTGCAGCCACAGCAGAGGGAGGACCCTCTTGAGAGTTCCAGGGCAGAAAAGAATGCTTGTGGTCTCTCAGAAACTGGAGCACAGGCCAGGAGAGTAATAAACACCCCTCTTTAGATCATACCACCTTGGAAGAATTGAAAACTTATAGATCCCTATAACTATCTCTGAAAATAGCTGCACAAAACCCCTAAAGCTTAGGACAGTACACTCTCCACCCTGAAAGCAGAGCCCCACTTTAGCAAAGAGTAAGTCAAGAAATAGACAGGAAAATGAGCAAACAACAACAAAAAAAATCTGGTCATAGAAAGTTACTATGATGCCAAGGAAAATCAAAACACACACACACAGAAGAAGATAACCGAGTCAAAGCTCTTACATACAAAGCCTTAAAGAAAAATGTGAATTGGTTTCATGCTATGGAAGAATTCGAAAAGGATTTTGAAAATCAAGTAAGAATGGTAGAAGAAAAATTGGGAAGAGAAATGAGAGTGATACAAGAAAATCATGAAAAATGAGTCAACAGCTTGATAAAAGAGATAAAAAAGAAGAAAATAACATCTTAAAAAAGAGACTAGGCCAAATGGTAAGAGAGGTTAAAAAAGCTAATGAGTAAAATGCCTTATAAATCAGAATTGACCAAATGGAAAAGGAGGTCCAAAATCTCACTGATGAAAATAATTCCTTGAAAATTAGAATGAAGCAAATGGAAGATAATAATTCTATGAGAAATCAAGAAATTATAAAACAAAACCAAAAGAATGAAAAAAAGACAATGTGAAATATCTCATTGGAAAAATGAATTGATCTGGAGAAATTAGGAAAGATACAGGACAGACCATTTAAAAATGAGTGGTATATCTGAAAGTCATGATCAAAAAAAGAGCCTAGACATTATCTTTCAAGAAATTATCAAGAAAAACTGCCCTGATATTCTGGAATAAGAAAGTAAAATATAAATTGAAAGAATCCACTGACTTCCTCCTGAAGGAGTTCCCTAAATGAAAACTGCCAGGTATATTATAGCCAAATTCCAGAATTCCCAAGTCAAGGAGAAAATATTGCAAGTAGTCAGAAAGAAACAATTCAAGTATGGTGGAATCACAGTCAGGATAACAGAAGATTTAGCAGATTTACATTAAAAAATGGGAGGGCTTGGACTATGCTATTCTAGAGGGTAAAGGAACTAGAATTACAACCAAGAATCACCTACACAGCAAAATGGAGTATAATCCTTCAGGGGAAAAAATTGACATTCAATGAAATAGAGGACTTTCAAGCATTCTTGATGAAAAGAACAGAGCTGAATAGAAAATTTGACTTTCAAATACAAGACTCAGAGAAGCATGAAAAGGTAAACAGGAAAGGGAAATCATAAGAGACTTAATAGGTTTAAACAGTTTATATTCCCACAGGGAAAGATTATATTTCTAAGCCATAAGACCTTTCTCATTATTAGGGAAGTTAGAAGGAACACAAATAGATAGAGGGTACAGGTGTGAGTTGAATAAGGAAGAATGCTATCTAAAAATAAAATTAAGGGGTAAGAAAGGGAGAAAGAGAAAGGGAGAGGTAGAATGGGGGTAAATTATCTCACATGAAAGAGGCAATAAAAGTTTTCACAGTGGAGAGGAAGGGAGGGGGAGGTCTGGGGGAGTGAGTGAACCTTACTCTCATCAGAATCGGCTCAAAGAGGGAATGACATACACACTCAGTTGGGTATAGAAGTCTATCCTACTTACCTTACAGGAAAGTAGGAGGGGAAGGGGATAAGAGAAGTTTGGGGGAGGGAGATGATAGAAGGGAAGGCAAATAGGGGGTGGGAGTAGTCAGAAGCAAAACACTTTTGAGGAGAGATGGGGTGAAAGGAGAGAGAATGGAATAAACAGGGTGGGGCATATGATGGAGGAAACAGTTAGCAACAGTAACTGAAAAATAATTGAAGCAAGTTTCTCTGATATAGATCTCATTTCTTAAACATATAGAGAATTGAGTCAAATTTATAAAAAAAAAATAAGAGCCATTCCCCAATTGATAAATGATCAAACATTATGATCAGTTTTCAGATGAAATAATCAAAGCTATCTATAGTCATATGAAAAAAAAATACTCTACCTCACTCTTGATTGGTTGAAAAGTAAATGAAAACAATTCTGAGGTACTATCTCATACCTATTAGATTGGTTAATGGAAAAGAAAAGGTAAATGACAAATGTTTCAGGGTACTTGGGAAAAATAAGACTTTTGCACACTGTTGGTGGAGTTCTGAACTGATTTAACCATTCTGTACAGCAATTTGGAACAATTCCCAAAGTGCTATAAAATCATGCATATGCTTTGACCTAGCAATACCCCTGCGAAGTCTGTATCCCAAAGGAGATAAAAAACAAAAAGACCTAGATGTACAAAAATATTTATAACAGCTCTTTTCTGGGGGTAAAGAATTAGAAGTTGTGGGAGTGCTTATGAATTGGGGATTGGCTGAATAAGTTGTGGTATGTTACTATGATGGAATACTATTGCACTATAAGAAATAATCAGCAGAATGCTCTCAGAAAAACATGGAAACTCTTATATGAGTTGATGCAAAATGAAACGTACTGTGTACAAAGTGAAAGTAATATTGTAAGATGATCAGCCATGAATGACTTAGCTATTCCCCCCAATACAATGGTCCAAGAAAACTAAAGGACTTATGGCGAAAAATGCTTTCCATTCTCATAGAAATAATTTATGTTCTGAATACAGATTTGTTATGGGAATCTGAAGATCTTCCCTGCCCCTAGGCCCTTTGCTAAAGTGTCTACGTGACTGAGGACCCTTGGATATTTGAAAGTATACTCTGTTCCCTAATAGGCTGAATGTGGTCATGTGGAGCCTGTGGCGC
>JAQQSU010008656.1:0-12891 GCA_028627135.1 Pseudochirops cupreus
GTTTGGGTATATATACATATGTATGTACATATGTGTGTTGGAACATATTTTGGAGAAAAATAAAATATTATTTATAAGAAGGCAGAATTGATGCAGAAAACAACATGTTGGCTGCAAAATTAGATGCATTTTCAAAATTAAGTCATTAAAAACAAATTCTATTAATTAAAATTAATTGTGGTCTTTGGTCTTTTGTTTTTTGTTAAGAGTGGAATTCTTTAGCCAAAAGATTAAAATCTTTCCTAAAAACTGTCAACTGTATCTGTCTTCTAAGTGGTAGATGCCAATTAGAAGATATAGATAGAGGGGCAGCTAGGTGGGACAGGGAATAGAGCACTGGCCTTGGAGTCAGGAGGACCTGAGTTCAAATCAGGCCTCAGACGCTTAACACATACTAGCCGTGTGACCTTGGGCAAGTCACTTAATCCAAACTGCCTTGCCCTTCCCCTTCCAAAAAGCAAAAAAAAAAAAAGAGATAGAGATGTATAGACAGATATCATACACACACACACACACACACACACACACACACACACACACATATATATAAATGTGTTTGTCTCTATGTATATCTATCTCTATATCTGTATCCATATATCCTAATTTAATTGAATGGAAAGGTAGCAACTATTATGAGACCATCTCACCATCCCTGTCTCTTTGGGCTGGCAAACTCCAATTGTTCCTCTCATGAATAAATCTTATAACTGCTAGGGGATTTGCCAGTTAAAACAATATGGGAAGAGTTCTGTTTTATGAATTAGAGAGTTTCAGAAGTACTTTATAACTGGGTTTCCTAAACTTCTGCAAGAAATCTTTCTTGTTTGTTAATAGTTGAGCTTTCTTTCTGAGAGTCTTTCCAATTTGTCTCATTGGTACCTGGTGTGTTGCATGCTGTCTCCAACCTACCCCCAATTTGACTATCAGAATTTTGAGAACAAGGATTGTTTTTGCCCTTCTTTTCTTATTTCTTTTTATGCTTATTTTCCTTTTTGTCCTTCTTTCTTTTTCTGTTTACCACAGTATCTGGAACTTAATACACATGTAAAGAATGCTTGATGACTTGACTATAGAAAGTTTATTCCTCTCTAGAAATATGCTCTCTAGAGAAAGCAATCTGATAAAGTTAAATTCATCTTCCCCATTACTTTACTTCAGATACTTTAAAATATCTATGTATAGACTAATGTACTAGGCTTTACGCAAGCGTCAGTGTTTAGATAAGACACATCCCCAACCCTCATGGAGATTATGGTCTAGTAAAAGGAGGATAAAGTGCAAAGTAAATTACAATTCACAATTCAGTGCTTATTTATCACCTAAGCACAGAGTCTAGCAAATAGAAGATGATTAGTAAATGTTTACTGGCTATAACATTCAAGACATTGTGCAAGGTGAAAAAAGATTTCATAAGAATATTACAGAGTTTCACCTCCAGTTGTTAAGTGTGTTCTGAGAAGGGAAGTTATTATTGACAGACCAGATCACAGAAAGCTTCCAGTTGGGGCTAATACTCGAGTTGCATTTTAATGGAGAAGCAAGAAGTTATTAAAGGTGGAATAGAAAGACAGTTTTGGGACTGTGAATACTGTGATTAAAACCCAAAGTTTTAAACAATAGGGCATGGTCAGAGGACAGGAAAAAATGAGTTTAACAGGGAGCAGAGAATACATGGAGGGATTTAACATGAGGTACAGTTGGAAACATAAAAGTTAGATTGTAATGGATTTGAATGTCAGAGAAAATACTTTGAGCTTTATTCAGCAACCAGTCAACAGCCACTGAAGGCAACTGAGCAGTGGGGTGACATGCACAGTTTTATGCATTTTAACCAATCAATATTCAATGTTTTTCTTTTCTATGTACTAGGCACAATGTTGATATGGGAAAGAACTAGATATACAAATATGTGAGAAATCAAAGCAGCAGACAGTCTGGCCTAATGTTCAGTATTGTTGAGTAGATATAACTCAGAGCAAAGTCTCTGAGCAGACTGTGAAATGAAGAGGCACAATTAGAAACAGAGCAGAGTTCTGGAAATAGCAGCTATAGAGCTAAACTGAACATTCACTTTGGTCTATTTTTAATTAGAAATGCCTAGATTTCATTCAGTTCCCTTTCCTATCTTTGTCCTATACATCCTGTCTACCCATCCCATCCTTATGATCCTTAGACATCATGACATGTGTAGTCACATATAAACAAGAAATATTCCAAATAGCATAAATGTACAAGAAAGAAAACATTAAATGCGTTATTACATGATTAAATTATTCCTTAATGTAGTCAACAATTCCTTACAGTGCAATTGTTTTCCAGAACAAAAACAATCACTTTTATTTCAGTCCTTTTATAGAAAATCATTTGAAATTTTCTGCGCATGCATTCTTGCCTTAGCAGGTAAGGTACCCTGAGATTAGTTCTGGCATGTACTCTCTGCCTCTGATTTAGACATGCCTAGGGAGAAGAGCTTCAAAAATATAAACTCAAACATACAGCAACATTAAACTTAAGACATCTAGGTAATCACTAATCACTTCCAATAATATTACTTGTGCCATGCTGAAATCATTAGCAACGTTTCATATTACCAGATATATAGAAGGGGAATTAATATAACATACACCAAATCTGGCTGTTTATTGGAATAAGTGATTAATTTTCTGTGTTCAAATACTCCAATGATTTGTGATATAATTAATGTAGAAATTCAATCTAATGATACATATGTTTACCCATCCATGTCAGGTGGACCTAAGTGACTCTTACCCATGTTCCCTCAGAAGAATGCTACAGTAAATCTAACCAGTGCATTGGATATAGTCTTCCCGGATTTCCTTTTACATTGTAAATATACTAATGGTACACATGCATGTTGCATCAGTTATTCCTTACTATCACCTTATGAATCTTTCTTTGTTCTCTGACGCTTAATTTCAACCTCCTTAACTATGATCATCTCTTATAGTTTCTTATGTTTAAACCGTGAAGTCTATTAGTAATCACCAAATACTTCCACATTGTCTTCTTGCTTGATCATACTTTTTCTTTTGTTTTTTTGTGTAGGATACCCTAATTTGAAGTCACATGACAACAGCAGTAGAACACACAAGATATATATGAATATACATGCATATATATATATATATATATATATATATATACACACACACGTAAACATGCATATACATGCATACATGCACACACAAAATGGGCCTTTATCTTAGCTGGAAGTTTGAGATTGTTAAACTAATCTTGTAATTTTATCAAAGATCCTCTCCTCTTATTGTTCACTTTGGCGCTAAACCTTTATATATGTCTGACAATGATCTATAGATTTAAATTATTTTAAGTATTCATCTAAATAGAAATCATAATTTGCACAATAAATATTTGTCATATATACACATGGATATGTATAGATATGCAATACACATATGTGTAAATGTCTGTACATGTGTGTTTATACACACATACATATACACATATGCATGCATATACCCCTGAGTGTGTGTATGTGTGTGTTCAACTTGGAAGCAGAGGTAAAACTCTTTTGAACAGTTATAAATCTCACCCAGAAGGTACTTTTGTGTTCTAAAGTTTGATGCATTCAGCACAATGTCAGATAGAAACAGGAGTATCTTGAAGACTTAGATATAGACAGTACCTGTCAGTTTGATGCTGTAATGTATCTGTTTCATGACAGAATGAGATGGTTTTGGTAAGCAGATATATTCTTATTTTATACCTTGAATGATATTGTCCATAGGATTGTCCTAAACTAGTTCTCTTTGTTATTTCATTCGAGGAATCTCTGTCTCTTTCTGTTTCTCTCTGTCTCTGTCTCTCTTGCTCACACATCAGCACACACAAATATGATATGTATGTTAGAAGAAAGACTTTAAGGTAATGTTTTTCTCTATAGAATCAAAAGCTTTTTATGCCCAAGAAACAATAAACACTCTAGGATGCTGTAGGTTATCTATGACTTTCAGTGATTTATTTGATAAAAAAGGATGTGCTCCAATGCAGATTCTAATTATAAAGCCTGCCTCTTTCCTTTAAATACCCTTAGCAAGGATGCTTTCGACATATGTAGATGATCTTCTATATATAAATATATATATATACACACACATACCCATATATGTATATATGCATATATACATATGCATGGAAAGAACTTTTATGTTTTAAATGGCATATAAATAAGAATGAATTAATTACATCTCCAGCTCTTGACCTGATTTTGACTCTACAATAACATTTTTTTTCTATTCAGGTTTTTAAATTGAAAAAGAAAACTGTTGATGTTATTATATTTTTATTGTGGTTGAGGGAGTTATTTTCACCTATCAATAAAAACGTGCAGCTGCTTCATCACATTCAGTTTCTTATAACCTCTTTTCTTCTACCATCTATGCATAATCACTACACATAAGCTCACATTTTACTTCAAGCTTCCCCTCCACTGAACCAAATGGAATTAATCATATGACAATTTAATAATGCAAAAGGATTATTAAAGAAGTATCCAAGGAGGGAAAACAAAAACAATAAAGGAATTAGGAAGAAGCCGCAAAATTTTCACACTCTGATTTCCAAGTCTATCTTTTCCCATTCCTCCAGTCATGGGTAGATTCAATTCCACTCATCTCTGCATCCCATCATGCCTCATTAGGAGAGGACTACAAGCTAAGGGAGCTGAAAAGGTGTTAATAATTTGATCAATGAATGAATAGTGAAGTTATTATTCTGGAATTCATACAGAAAAGCTAATGGCTTCCTGTATTCTTTGCATAGAAGTGTCAAAACTTCAAAATCTTAAAGATTCTTCACCATCACAAAGTGTTAAAAATTCATAATCGAGGAAAAGAATCTTGCGATTGCCAATAAAAGTAATGGTCCATTAAGCATTGAAGAATAGTATCAGGATAGTGACATTCCCAAGGATGGTTTCTATCTGAAATCCGTGTTCATATTTGTTTTCCTTCACTTTACCATTTCTCACTCAGTCTCTGTCTCTCTCACCCTTCCACTTGTCCTTTACCAGTGTCTCACAAGACCTTCTGACTAAATCAAGTTAATAAGCATTTCCTTATTAAGCCCTAAATATGTATCAGGCACTGTGCTAAGTTCTGGAAAAGCACTTACAAGCAGAAAGAAAGACAATCCCTGTCCCCATAGAGCTAACATACTAATAGAGGAAGACAGCACACAAAATTAAGTTGAAAAATATGTGAGGCAATGACAGAGGAAGAGGTGAAGGTACTCAGTGTGTGACCATGGTAGAGAAAATCTGGGGAGAATTCATGAATGAAGGTACAGTTGGCCTGGGCATATTCCTGAAAATGATATTTTAGGGAGGAATCATTCAATTAGAGGAAGAGGTAGTAGAACCAGAGTATACTAGCAGTGTGTGAAGTCCAAGGGTGAAATGAAATTTCAGGCTATAAACATTTCCATCCGAACCCAGTCCATGTTTGAAAATCATGTTCATTTACTGAGCTCAGTATAGGTTTCAAAAGATATAATTTCTAAGCAGACTTCTTTACAAAAGCATGTGTCATTTTGTAAGATTGGTCTAACCAAGTCAGCTCCTTAAGTCAGAATAGCCCAAATCTTTACATTAATGTATAAATGTCATGTAATTATTTTTATGTAATTATTTTTATTAATTTAGCCATTCTCTTGCAATCAAATCAGAAGAAACTGGGCACTTGATAGTGCTAAATGGTATTCAAACTTGGGTAGAAGTCAACCGTCCATATGCATTTAAATGTGACCATTTGTGAATGGGGGAAAAAACAGTTTCTATATGCGGATTCAATTTTCCCATTTTTATATACACAAATATCTGTTGTGTAGATGTGATGTAAATATCAATATTAAGTAATATCCAGTGAGTCCTAATGGTTCTAAAATAAAGTTCTACAGTAATAACTGAGATTAAGATCTTTTCATATCAATCCCCTTACTTTATACACACACACACACACACACACACATACACACACACACACACACACACACACACACACACACACACACACACACACACATATATATATAGTTCAATATTACACAGTGATCAATATTATGATGAAAATCTGTAGGTAATGGAAGATCCTTAATTAAGATCCTTGGTCTCAAGTATGGCACTCACATTGAAGATGATTAGTGTGATTTCCACCCCTGCCTCTGGAATGCAGTCAATAAATTAATAAATTTTACTAATGAGAAATCAGTCAATGGTGTTTTTGTTCATCTTTACAATAGCTGTTTTGATTTTGCATGTGCTGAGTAAGAAAATAACCACAGGAGAGCAAAAGATGGAACCTTTGATATAGTATAACAATGAAGTTCCAAATCTTGCAACCTGGGGGTTTCTTCCAATGTTCATCTGTACATGTGTTCTGTTGGGATTTTTGCTTGTATGAAAACTTTAAAACTATTTTACCTGAAATTTGTGTAGCAATTTCAAAACATGTTCACTGATATATCTTTTGATCTTTATAACAACTTTGCTGAAGTTGATGGGTCTTACTCCTATTTGCAAAGAGGAAAAAATTAAATTCAGTGTGGTTAATTAAATTTTACAAAGCCACATAGGTAGTAAGTGGTGAATATATGACTGAAAGCTAAATCTTAGGATCATATATCTTCAGTTAGAAGGGACATTAAAAACCACATTTCCAATTCTCTTATTTTAGAAATGAAGAAAATGAGGCCCAGAGAGGTTGTTACTTTTTCCTAAGGTCAAACAAGTAAAATGAATCAGAGGCAGTATTTAAATCAAATTGCCCTGACTCCAAGCACAGCATTCTGTCTCCTATTAAGAATGATGGGTGGGTTGGAATGGGGAGTGAAGAAGACAGAATATAAATTAAGACCTCAAATGAAATTTTGAAGTGGAAGACATAACAAAAGGTTAGAGGGGGCCTTTTTTTTTTCCAATCGAAGACAACTTAGGTGGTCCAAGAGAGAGGTGGAGACACAGGGTGGAGACAGTCCTGGAATTTGGCAGGTGCAGAAGTGCTGGGCTTTGGAGATGGCAGTGAAAGCAACAGCAATAGCAGCTTCAGGAGTTTTTAACTTGGAGATGGTAAAAGAGTTGGAAAACTGGTCAGAAAGAGATTAAAGAGCATCCTTTGAATTAAATTGTGTGCAGTTTGAATTGATTGGCCATTCAATTGCCCCAAAGTAGTACTAGGTTGCTGCTCCAGGAGAGAGAAGAGGTGTTGTGATTGCTCAAAAGGGAGCAGCGGCCCTGGTCACAGTTCAAGGGCCAAGGAAAATGTTAGAACTTACAACTGCAATACAATAGGGGACTTGGTCACAGTTATGATGCAAAATTTTATCTACCCACAGAGAAAGAACTGAGGGAATCTGAATAAAGATTGAAGCATCCATTGCTTCCTTCCTTCCTTCGTCCCACTCTTCTTTCTTTCTTTCTTTCTTTCTTTCCTTCCTTCCTTCCTTCTTTACTTCCTTCCTTCCTTCTTTCCTTCTTTCCTTCCTTTCCTTCCTTCCTTCCTTCCTTCCTTCCTTCTTTACTTGTTTCTCTCTCTCTCTCTCTCTCTCTCTCTCTCTCTCTCTCTCTCTCTCTTTCTTTCTTTCTTTCCTTCATCATCTGTGGGATATTTTATAGTGTGGTTAATATTGAAATATGTTTTTCATTAATTTATGTGTGGAATCTATATCATATCGTGTGCCTTCTCAAGGAGGGGGCAGGGGATGGAGAGACAGAATTTGTAAGTCAAACTGATAAGAATCTTATTTTTGGAAAGCAATTGAGAAAATGCTAAATAAGAGAGGAAAAAAATAGTAGAATTGACCAAATGAGGGGAAAAGAGGGACAAAAGGTCACTGAAGAAAATAATTCATTAAAAATTCAAATTGGAGAAATAGAAGCTAATGACTCCATGAATCATCAGATAACAATAAAATAAAGTCAAAAGAATGAGAAATAGAAGAAAATATGAAATATTAGGAAAATAATTGATCAGGAAAAGAGTCCAAGGAAAGACAATTTGAGAATTATTGACTTCCTTGAAAACCACAATAATAAAAGATACTACACTTCATATTTCAAGAAAATTTAAAGGAAAACTGTTCCAACATCTTAGATCAGGGAGGTAAAATAAAAATGGAAAGAATCCACTGATCACCTTCTGAAAGAGATCCCAAAATGAAAACTCTCAGGAATATTATAATCAAATTGCAGAGCTCCCAGGTGAAGGACAAAATATTTAAATACTGTGAAGCCAGAGTCTGGATCACAAAAGATTTAGCACCTTCCAAGGGAAAGAAGCAGAGGGTTTGGAAGATAGTACTCTGCAAGACAAAGGAGCTAGGATTATCACCAAGAATAGCTTTTCCGGAAAAACTAAGTATAATCCTCCAGGAAAGAAACCGGATATTTAATGAAATAAAGGACTTTCAAGAATTTATGGTGAAAACCAGAGTCAAACAATTTGATTTTCAAATAGAACGTCAAGAGAAACATAAAAAGGCAAATACAAAGGAGTAATCATAAGGGACTCAATGGAGTTAAACTGCTTACAATCTTATAAGTCAAAAAGACACATAGAACTCCTAAGAACTTTATCAGTAGCAGAGCAGTTAGAAGGAGTCCAGATGGACAGAGGCCACAGGTATGAACCAATTGTGTTGGGATGTTCCCTAAAAAGTGGTGAAAGCAAGAAAGAAGGATGCATGGGGAAAAAGCGAAAAAGAGAAATAGAAAGGGGAAAATTTTCACATAAAAGAGGCATGCAAGAAAGAACCTTTATAGTGTAGAGGGAAATGGAGGTGGTGGAGGGCAATACTTGAACCTCAATCACATAAGAATTGATTTGAACAGGTAGTGTGTGTATATATATATATATATATATATATATATATATATATATGTATGTATATGTATGTATATATATGTATATGTATGTATGTATGTATATACATATATGTATATATATGTACACACACACAATTATATACATATATACGTATATATATACACGCACACTCAACTGAGTATAGAAACCTATCTTATACTATAGGAAAATAGGAGGGAAAGAGGATGATATATATGGGTTGTTCAGTTGTTTCAGTCATAGCCAACTTTTTGTGACATTGTTTACGGCTGTCTTTGCAAAGATAATGAAGTGGTTCATATATATGACAAGAAAAAGAGGGCACGATAAAAGAAAGCATAGATTAAGGGAGACAGTGATCAGACTTTTGAGGAGGGACAGGATAAAAAGAGAGAGAATAGTAAATTGAAGAAAATAGGATGGATGGAAATAATCACTTCATAATCATAATTGAGTGTGAATGGGGTGAGCTTATCCATAGAAGTAGATGGTAGATTGTATTATGAACCAGAAACCAAAAACATATTGTTTATAAGAGACATGCATGAAACAGAAAGAAACACACAGAATTAAAATAAAAGCTTAGAACAGGATCCATTATGCATCAGCTAAAGTAAAATAGTAGTAGCAATGGTGATGTCAGGCAAACTAAAAATCAAAGCAGACCTAATTAAAAGAGCAGGGAAACTACATTTTTCTAAAGGTTATCACTGATGATTAACCAAATATCCAGTATCAAAAATGAAAAGAGTAAAATCACCACCAATGAAGAAAAAAATTAGAGCAAAAATTAGGAATTATTTTCCCAATTATATGTCTATAAATCTGAAAATCTGAGTAAAAAGGAAGTATAACTACAAAAAAAAGAAATTATCTAGATTAACAGGTCAGGAAATAGAATAGCTAAGTAATGCTATCTTAGAAAAAGAAATTGAAGAAGCCATTGATGAATTTCCTAGGAAAAAGTCCCAAAAGCCAGATTGTTTCATCGATGAATTATACCAAACATTTAAAGAATAATTAATTGCAATATGATATAAACAATTTGGTAAAATAGACAAAGAAGTATCCCTACCAATTTCCTTTTATGACACAAGTATGGCACTGATAACTAAACCAGGAAGAGTCAAAACAGAGACAGAAAATTATAGAACCATTTCTCTAATGAATAGTGATGCAAAGATTTTGAACAAAGTGCTAGCAAGGCAATTACAACACTTTATCACCAGAATAATATACTATGACCAGGTGGGAATTATACCAAGAATGTAAGGTTGGTTTATTATTAGGAAAACTAACAACTTAATCAAATATATCAATAACAAAACCAACAGAAATCATCTAATTATCTCAATAGATGCTGTAATCATCAAAACTAAGTTGTACTGGATAAGAAATATAGTGGTTGATCAGTGGAATAAATTAGGTATGCAAGATGAAGTAGTCAATGATCATAGTAACCTAGTGATTGATAAACCCAATGACCCCACCTTTTGCAAAAAGAACTCACTATTTGACAAAAAAGTCAGCTATGAAAACTGGAAAACACTAGGAGGGAAAAACTAGGTATAGAAAACATCTCACACTGTATACCAAGATAAGGTCAAAATGGCTGTGTGATTTAGATCTAAAGGGTGACACCATAAGCAAGTTGGAATTGCAACAAATAGTCTTCCTATCATATATAGAAAGAGGGGAAGAATTCATGACTAACTAAGAGATAGAGAGCATTAAGAAATGTAAAATAGATAATTTTGATTATATTAAATTAAAAAGCTTTTGTAGAAAAAAAAATAAAGCAATGCAACCAAGATTGGAAGGAAAACAGAAAATTGGCTACCAATCTTTACAGCAAGTATCTCTGATAAAGGCCTCATTTCCCAAGTATATAGAGAACTGAATAAAATTTATAAGAATATAAGCCATTCCCCAGTTGATAAATTGTCAAAGGATATGAATGGGCAGTTTTCCAATGAAGATATCAGAGTTCTCTATAGGCATATAAAGAAATAACTTTTGATTAGAAACATGCAAATTGAAAACTCTGAAATGAAAACTCATAGCTATCAGATTATCTAATATGACAAAAAGGAAAATTATAAAGATTTCAGAAGATATGTGCAAGTTGGGACACTCAAGCATTGTTGATGAAGTTGTGAACTGATTCAATCGTTCCGGTGAGCCACTTGAAACTATGCACAAAGGGCAAATACCCCTTGATCCAGCAATAACACTATTATATATGTATCCCAAGGAGATCATCAAAATGGGAGAAGAACCTACATATGCAAAATATTTATAGCAATCCTTTTTTTGGTGGCAAAATATTGGAAATTGAAGGAATGCCAATCAATTATGAAATGGCTAAAAATTTAATGGCATATTATTGTGTAATAAGAAATGATGAATAGGCAGATTTCAGAAAAACCTGGAAAGACTTGTAAGATCTGACATGATATCAGAAATATTTTGTGATGATAAACTATGAATGACTTAGCTCTTCTCAGAAACACAATGATCCAAGACAAATACAAGGGACTCATGAAGGAAAATGCCATCCATATACAGATAAAGAACTGACTGACTCTGAGTGCAGATCAAAGCACTTTTTTCCACTTTATTAATTCTCAATTTTTTATATTTCTTCTTCACAAATATGAGTAATATGGAAATATTTTTACATGAAAGCACAGGTATATGTTATATCCCTATAGCTCTCCCTACACAGGTGTATGTTATATGCCTACCATTTTCAAAGAAGGTGAGAGAAGAAAGAGAGGTTAAAATATTGGAACTCAAAATCTTGTAAAAATGAATTCTAAGGTTTTCTTGACATGTAATTATGGAAAAATAAAATTTTACAAAAATAAATTTTAAAAGTATAAAAAAAACTTGCCCACTTTGATCAATAAAGTGATCCAAGACAGTTCCAAAGGTGTTATGATGAAAAACAAAAAGCTGTGTTCCTCCAGAGAGAACTTATAAAACTCTGAATGCAAACTGAAGTACAATTTTTTGCTTTATTGTGATATAGCTAATATGGAAATGCATTTTGCATGATTTGAAAAGTACTATTTTTCATTGTTCAGTCATTTTCAACCATGTCTGATCCTTTTCAACTCCATTTGGGATTTTCTGGGCAGAGATAATAGGGTGGTTCGCCATTTCCCTTTCTATCTCATTTAAAGATGAAGAAACTGAGGCAAATGGGGCTAAGTACTTTATTCATGGTCACATTTTCAGTATCTGAGGCCAAATTTGAACTTAGGAAGATACATCTTCCTGACTCCAGGTCTGGCACTCTATCCTCTGTGTTACCTAGCTGCCCTTTTTTCACATATATATTTAATATCATTTTACTTTCATTCTCAGTGGATGGTGTAGAGGTGGAAAGGAGGGAGGGAGAGAGTGAGGAACTCAAAATTTAAAAGAAAAGAATGCCAAAATAAACAATAATTTTTAAAAAAGTGAATGATAGGTCATTTTATCTCAACATCTAGCAATTTCATATGTGTGATAATTACAATTACAACCTGTCTTGCAACCTGTCTTAAAGTTTTTCTTGGACTCAGAAAGGTTAAAAAACTGGTACATGAATATGTACCTAGGAAGGAATAAGGTTTAATAGGAGGTCTTCCTGACTTCAAGTCTAATACTTGATCCATTATGCCATAATTCTATCCTCCAAAATCATAAAAGTATAAATTTACAAGAAAACAAAACTGTATGTGCAAATTCTAGTCAATTGCTTGCTAAATACAAGTATACTTAATATTCTTAGTTAAAATTAACTTAAGGATGGTTAATTTCTTTTAAGTCAGTTAAAGTTCCTATATTGAAAGAAGAAAGATGCTCTTTTTACCTAATATTTTTATAATATTAAATTGAATATTGAATAATTAAATATTTATAATTTTTTTACCTTTTCTGAAAATATTAGTTGAGACTCAAAGTAACATTATTTCTTCACATATACAGTATTAGTGATACATTTTGAGAATTTTAATACTTT
>JAQQSU010008657.1:0-12890 GCA_028627135.1 Pseudochirops cupreus
ATCTCTGTGGGGCTCTGCTTCCAGAAGGGAAAGCTCTGTCCCAAATCACTGGAGTCCTCCCTGCTGCCATAGCTCTCAGGAAGGTGCTGGGTCCCTTTCCTACTTACTTCCAGCTCACTGGATAATGAAGACTCCAGGACCAAAAGCCCAAGACCGCGATCCGGATCCAGGCTGCTCAACGCGAGAGCACTCGGCCTCTGAACGATCGCTTAGTTCCCCTGCTGTCTTCAGGCCACGGGCATGGAAGCTGCAATGTGGAGGCAGGTGCAAAACCTCTGCCTTTCGCTTTCCTGCCCTGGAGGCGTTTCGGCTGGATGCTTTTCTCCCCTGATTTCGCAAGTCCCACTGACCTAGTGCTGAACGCTGCTTGCAGCTGCTGCTAATTGGCTCACCAGAGAGCCTCCTCAGCAAATCCCGTCCAGCCGCCCCTGGGGCTCAGCCAGGGCTTCAGGGCAGGCTGGTTTCAGTTTGCAGTGCTGATATGGTTCCTCATAGCCGAGCTGACTTAAGTGGAAAGTATATTTTGTGCATTTTGGAGTTCCAGGATTAGTTTAGAGTCAGATTTTATGGGTATTTTGGGGTGGCTATGTGAGAGCTGTGATATGTTGCTGCTGCTATGCTGCCATCTTGGTTCCGCCCCCCTGAGATTTAGTCTTAACAATATCCTTAAAGACTGCATCACTCTTTTTACTTCTCCTCAGTTATATTGCCTTTCCTGTTCCTTTACATGTTCATTTAAAAATATGAATCAGAGAGTGCCCTGTGCAGCCACATCCATCTCTTTAAATGATTTCCCCTTTTCTTCTTTATTGGAACAGCACATGACTATGTTCACAAAACTTCATTTTTACTGGCTTCTCATCCCTTTTAATCTGTCTTCCCCTTTTAGAATGTCATGTTCTTAGATCATCCTTGAATTTTTTGAAATCTCATCTCCTAATATCTAGGAAACATATAAAATTTTACCCGGTATTCACCAGTTTGGTTGTCATGAACTTCAAGATGACCTAGTTACTTTTCCCTTTTATTCATTTCATACAGTTTCTTTTTTGGGGGACAGTTCTCTCTCCCATGGATTCTTCAATCTCTGAGTCCCTGGAAACGCAGTCTAGGCCTTCCTGCCTCTTAAAGGCTGCCTCAATCTGCTTAGTGGAAAGACCCCTAGACTTTGCAACAGAAGACCCAAGATCAAATCCTAGCTATCCTACTTATTCACAATATGGTTTTAGGCAAATCATTGAACTTCTTTGTCTCAATTTCCTCATTTGCAAAATGGGGAAGATCTTGCTTAAACCACCTACCTCACAGAGCTGTTGTGTGGATCAAAGCAGATCATATATGTAAAGCACTTTATAACTGTTAGGTGATATATAAATATAAGTTTTTATTTTTGATGCTGTTGTTATAGTTATTTCATTCTGGCCCAGGCTTGACAGTCTCCTTGCCAGGACATCCGCAGCCAGGTCCTTACAAAGACATCAGCTCTTCTCAGCTCGGGGTTCTTGTTCTGCTGGGACACTAAGGCCTTCCCACTTCCCCCCTCCATTGGGGCATATAATTACTTCCCAACATGCTTCGGGAGTAGCCAGGGAGTCTGTGGAGGCTAGCACAACAATGGTGACAATGCAAATATTAATTTCTGGAGTTCTTTTAATTAATTCATCAGGAGCCGTGCTGTGCGGCATGATTACGTTAAAGTGTTTAATTACAAATTTCTATGTAATGATGCACTTTAATTACTTTGGACTCATGCAATATTATCGGGCCCTCTTCCCAAGATTCCTGGCACTGGAACCGGGTGGTGCAGAGCTGTGCTATGGGTGCCTAGGCCTCTGAATTATTTATAGGGTATGGGAAGAATCCAACACTGATGGATATAGTAGGGGAGATGGGATGGGAGATTACTCATTCAAGTCATTGGGTGAAAAGGTAGCATTAGGATCACTGAGCATCCTGGGATTTAGATTTAGAGCTAGAAAGGACTGTAGGCTATCTAGTCCAACCCTTCTGTTTTATAGATAAGGAAAATGAGGCCCAGATGGATTAAGCAATTTGCTCAGAGTCACAAAGCTAGTAAAGATCTAGGTCCAAGTCAAATGTCTAGTCCAAGACTTTGTCCATGACACACTATTCTGTCTCTAAAGATGAGCGATTTTGATTAGGTTGAAGGTTTTCCATTTGAGATAATCCTTTTAAAAGTGAGCTATTAGAGAGGCAGATATAATCAATGTATATTTATTAGGGCTTAGAGATCAAGACTCTAGAATCACCATAAAAATGGTGAATTCAGCCTAACTGTAGAAGAGGGGAAGAGGAAGGGAACAAGCATTTATTAAGTGCTTACCATATGCCAGACAAAGGCAGCTAGGCTTGAAATCAGGCAGATTTCTCTTCCTGAGTTCAAATTTGGCCTCAGATACGTACTAGTTCTGTGACCCTGGGCAAGTCACTTAACCTTGTTTGCCTCAGTTTCTTCATCTATAAAATAAGCTAAAGAAAGAAATGGCAAATCACTCCAGTATCTTTGACAAGAAAACCCCAAATGAGGTCATGAAGAATTGGACATGATTGAAAATGACTGAATAAATGTGCCAGGTACTGTGCCAAGCAGTTTACAACTATTAAATGACCTTGTGAGGTAGGGGCTATTATTATCCACATCCTATAGCTGAAGAAACTAAGGCAGTTAAGTGATGTGCCCCAGGTCACATTGCTAGTAAGTGACTAAGACCAAATTTGTAAAGAGGTTGGTTTTTTTTTTTTGAAGGGGGAGGGCAAGGCAGTTGGGGTTAAGTGATTTGCCCAAGGTCACACAGCTAGTAAGTGTTAAGTGTCTGAGGCTGGATTTGAGCTGAGGCCCTCCTAACTCCAGGGCCAGTGCTCTATTCACTGCACCACCTAGCTGCCAACTGAGGCCAAATTTGAACTCAAGGATACAAGAGGATATTCATTATTCTTTCTTGCTTTTATTCTTTATGCTTTTCTGCTAAATAGATATATGTGTGTCCCTCTTATCCCAAACATTTTTGCTAGGCTCTCCTAGCCTTAAGATTCTAGGAGTCTGCACCCAGCATCTGCATACAGTGAAGTTCACCTGATTCAACACTGGTATTTTTTACCCTGAGGTCTAATTTGAAATGTGGTGCAGGTGTTACCCTGTCACTCTGGAAAACATAATTTCTGAGCCTGTAAGGGTTGGCACAGGACCACATGGAAGGGTTTGGGTGGGAGAGGGAACAGATTATTCAGCCAAGTTATTACAGTTAGATTCTGAGCTGAATCGGATAGACCTTAGAGTCCTGGTCAAGGGGGCCATCCGTATCTGCATGTGAAGGGCTCAGAAGACCTCTATGGGCTTAAATGTGTCTTGTGAATATTAAATTATGGCACCTGGAGGCAGCTACATTCCCTTGGAGCACACTGGTTTGAAAGCCTTCCTTTTCTGTTTACATCTGAACTTGAACTTGACTGTGGTTGTTCACTTGTTTCAGTGGTGTCCAACCCTCCATGACCACATTTGGGGTTTTCTTGGCAAAGATACTAGAGTGGTTTGCCATTTCCCTCTCCAGCTCATTTTACAGATGGGGAAACTGAGGCAAACAAGATGAAATGACTTGCCCAGGGTCACACAGCTAGCAAATTTTTGAGGCCAGATTTGAACTCGGGAAGATGAGTCTTCCTGAATGCAGACCATACACTCTCTCCACTTTGCCACCTCGCGGCCCTAAACTTGACCCTACAAATAGGCAGTGGTCACCCACCATGACCTTGAAAAGAGGACCTTGAGCTTGAAGGAGGCAATGTGGTTCATTAAGAAGCCCATTGGTCTTGGAGTGAAGAAACTTAGATTTGATAATCACCTTCTGACACTTATTATCTGGGTAACCAAGATCACACAGCTAAGTGTCAGGGGGTGCAATTTGAGCATGGGCCTCTGACTCCAGATCCAGGCTTCTTCTTATTAGACCACACTGATTCTGCAGAAACTTTACCTTCCTTGAGTCTAAATTTCATCATTTGTAAATGTCAGATCATAATACTCACCCTACTGATTTTCCAGGATTATCAGTGAGGAACACATTTGGTAAACCATAAAGTTCTATATAGCCCATTGCTTGGTACATAATAGGCACTTATGATTTTTTTGATTGATTCACTGCAAGACAACATAGATTTTGTTATTGTTGTTCAGTCATGTCTAACTCCTTGTAACCCCCTTTATGGAGTTTTTCTGGCACAGCTACTGGAGTGGTTTGTTATTTCCTTCTCCAGATCATTTTTCCAGATGAGGAAACTGAGGCAAACAGGGTTAAGTGATTTACCCAGGGTCACACAGCTAGTAAGTGTCTGAGGCCAGATTTCATCTCGGGTCTTCTTGACTCCATTTACTGTCCAATTAGCCACCTAGTTGTCCACAACACACATTTGTTAAGTACCTGTTAGGGCAAAAGTCCAGTGGTGGTCTACTCTGCAGGACACTGAATTTTGATAAGGCTTGACCATTATCTAAGGGTCAAGAATCCTACAATTTGGAGGTCAACAGGACACAAATGTACGTACCTATGACATACAAGATTACATAAGCACAATAGAATGATATAAAATGCAATGTGAGGTATTGGTGAGGAGCTCATGATTACATAAAGGGGATCAAGGGAACACTTCATGAAAAAGGTAGCATTTGAGTTCAGTTTTAATGGGCAGGACTTCAGGGGATGGTGGGGGGGAGCAGACAAGCATTTATATGGCATCTACTTTGTGCCAGGCATTGTCTCATTTGATCCTTACAACAACCATGAGAGGTTGGTACTCTTATTTTTACCCTTTTTTACAGTAGAGAAAACTGAGGCAGAGAGTGGTTAAATGACTTGCCCAGGGTCACACAATGCATAAATGTCTGAGCCTGGATTTGAACTCAGGGCTTCCTGCTCCAGGATATCTAGGTGGCCCAGTGGATTGAGAGCCAGGCCTGAAATCAGGAGACTCATTTTCCTTAGTTCAAATCCAGCCTCACACACTTCCTAGCTGCGTGACCCTGGACAAGTCACTTAACTGTTTGCCTCAGTTTCTTCATCTGTAAAATAAGCTGGAGAAGAAAATAGCAAACCACATCAATATTTGCCAAGAAAACCCAAAATGGGGTCATGAAGAGTTAGACACAATTGAAAGAACAATGATGTGAAATAATACTGGAGAGATAGAGACAAATTGTGAAAGGTTTTAAATACCAAACAGAGTAGCTTGTATTTTATCCTGGGGGCAATTGGGAGCCACTAGAGCTTCTTGAGCAGGGGAGTGACGTGGTCACATATGTGCTTTAGGTAACAAAAGGAGTGTATGAGTCTGGTACTGTAGTAAAGGACCTCGCTGGGTGTCCAAGGAGAGGGTAGTAATGGAAGGATGTGAAAGACAAATTTGAAGATGCCATGATTTTGCTCAGGGCCGGCCTGAGTGACCTGATTTGTTTTTTGTAGACTCAGAGAAATGGGTGCATAGGATTATAAATTTAGACTCTGGAGCACCTTATGGGTCGTCTAGTCTATCTCTCTCAGACAAAGAACCGAGGACCAGACAGGTTAAATGATTTGCCTAAGGTCTAAAGGACAGAACAGATGCCCTTTGTTGGGTGGGGATGCATGGTGCTATGAAAAAGAAGAAATGCAGAATTTGCAAGTCGGAGGACCTAAGTCCACTTGTGGGTTTTGAACTCAGATCCCAACATAGGACATCTGTTCTGTCGTTTTTTTGGTCGTGTCTGATGCTTTGTGACCCCATTTGAGGTTTTCTTGGCAGAGATACTGGAGTGGTTTGCCATTTCTTTCTCCAGCCCATTTGACATATGAGGAAACTGAGGTGAACAGGGTGAAGTGACTTGCCCAGAGTCACACAGCTAGGAAGTGTCTGAGGCCAGATTTGGACCCACAAAAATGTCTTCCTGACTCCAGGCCCAGCACTCTATCCACTGAGCCACCCAGCTGCCCTAACATTGGACATTAGCACAGAAAAAACAACACAAAAAGAAAAAACCCTTAGACATCATCTGGGCCAACTTCCTTGTTTTATAGAGAAGGAAGCTGAAACTCTGCTAGGTTAAATTACTTGCCTGAGGTTGCAGAGTTCATTAGTGACAGCGCTGGGAATAGAGGTCCAAGTCTCTGGACTCCTAATTTAGCTCTGTTTCTTCTACCCTAAGTGCATCCCCGATGTAGAAGTATCTAGTCTACTTCCAATTTTGCAGATGAGAGAATTCTCTTCCCCTTGTTCTCAATTCTCTTTTCCTGTCCCCTGCTCCTCTGGGCCTGTCCCCATCACTTTTTTCCTTCTTACTATCTTCTCTCACTTCTTCTCATCACTATCCCATTCTGCCCCCCCTCCCCTTCCCACACTGGCCTCATTCCAGCAGGTACACCCTTCCCCTGCCCCCTCTCCATCTCATCTTTCCCCCCTCCACTGTGTTATCCTTATCCGTTTGGCTGCATATGGAGCTGACCTCCTCCCTACCCTGCCCCCCTTCACCCTTTCCTTCCAGACCCAGCCATGGTAAGACTCCTCCTCCCCAGCCCCCGACAGGTGTAGGGATGAGTACAGCATATGCCACTGTGCTTGGCTCTGACTCATGGCAACGGCGGCTTCTGCTTGGGTCTCTCAGGGTAGTGCTCAGCTGGGGCCTGATGCTCCATGCCAATGCCATCTGTCCCTGGCAGCCCCGGTACCCCAGAACCATTGCCCCCTCTCCTCCTCCCTGCCACGTAGTCCAGGGTGGGGGCATGGAGGGGATGGGAAGGGTGAGTTCTATTCAGGTCAGGAACCTTGAAGGAGACCCAAGATCATTCAGTAGAGCTGCAGGGCTGTGATGCAGAGTTATTGGTTGGGTACCTTGAAGACTTCCTTATAGGCCCAGCCCAGGCAATAATGCTTGTTGGTAGAGGGGTCCCTCCTTTGCCTTTTTGTATCTTTTTCTTACTTTGTACACCACCGTCAATTGCCCTCCCTACTGATTCATTTTCCCCTTTCCTAATTCAAAACCTGCTTTTTGGAGTGAATCTGACATCAGCCACTGGAACCCCAGCATGAATCTTAGACTCTCCCCCATTTCATTAGAGTTTGTAACATGAGGATCATCTCTGAGAATGAATAAAAGGCTTTGTCCCCTGTTGATGATCACAGATGGGGCAGGTGGGAAAGAACTTGGAGGCTGGCATGAGACCTTCCAGGGCTGCTAGATGGCTCCATAGTGCACAGAGTGCTAGACTTGGAATCAGGAAAAATCCTCTTTCTGTGTGACCTTGGGTAAGTCACTTCACCCTGTTTGCCTCCGTTTCCTCATCTGTAAAGTGAGCTGTAGAAGGAAATGGTAAACACTCCAGTATTTTTCCCAAGAAAACCCCAAATGGGGCCACAAAGAATCGTACAAGACTGGAAAATGACCAAACAATGGAACTTTCCCATACCACGTGGGTGGCCAGCTATTCTCACTATTTCTAGGGCTGATCTTACTCACACAAATTCTGTCCACATTTCATGATTGAATGAGGGAGATCAAAGAAAAGGTGGCATTTGAGTTGAGTTTTAATGGGCGGGACTTCATGGGATGCTGGGGGGAGGAACAGACACACCCACATTAAGCATCTACCATATACTAAGCACTTTACAGATCTGATCCCATTTGATCCTCACAGCAACCCTGGGAGGTAAGTGCTATTGTTATCCCCATTATAATAGAGGAAGCTGAGGCAGACAGCACTTAAGTGACTTGCCCAGGATCACATAGCTAATAAGTGTGTAAGGCTGGATTTGAACTCAGATCTTCCTGCTCCAATTCCATTGCTCTATCCACTGCACTATGTACCTGCCTCTCAGTAGGTAAAGAGGAAACAAGAGAACAGCTGACTAGGGAACAGCTGAGGCAAAGACATGAAGGTGGGAGAGTACGGGGCTAAGTGATGGGGAACACAAGGAGAAGCAAAAGCATGGTGCGTGATTTGGAGTCAGAGGATCTGGTTTAGATCTTGGCCCTGCTCTTTGCTAATGTCATGATTTCAGGAACATCACCTAACCTGAGCAGGTCTCTGTTTTCTCATCTGTAGCATGAAGGCATTGAAACTCTGAAATCCTTTCCAGCACATAATCCACCATCTTACAAACCTTCCAGTTGCCCTGAGACACGGCCATAGCTTTCCCCCTCTATGAGCTAATGATAGCAAGATGACCCTACACATGAGCAGGGCAGGTGTCCACCTGCCACACTGTATGATTTCAGGAACTCTGAGAAAAACATTTTGCTTCTGAAATTTGAGTTTCGATTCTCTGGCCTTGCTGTCTACTTTCCATTGACATGGTTAAGTTAGAATCTCTATCATCATTATCATCGTCATTATCACTTAATTTATACAGTTTACAGAGCATTATTACAGCTGGAAGAGCCCTTAGAAATCATCTTAGAATCCAGGGATTCTTAACCTGGGGTCCATGAACTTGGATTAAATAATTTTTTTGATAAATGTATTTCAACATAACTGACATAACCTTTTTTAATCCCGTGTATTTTATTTTATACATTTTAATACGTTACTCTAAGAAGAGGCCCATTCGCAGGCTTCACCAGAGGGTCCCATGACATAAACAAGACTAAGAACTCCTCATCTGGTCTAACTCCCTCATTTTAAAGAGAAGGAAACTGAGACCCATAGTGCGGAAGTGACTTTTAAAATTCTATTTTTCTGTTATTCATGACTGAACAAACACCATATAAAATGAGCATGTACAATGCAGTCCAGAATGAGAGAATTGTACATGAGCTGGAAATCTCTGTTGTGAGATTTGGAAAGAGGGAAGTGGGTTTTCAAAGTTCACACAGTTAGTTAGTAGCAAGACTTGAGATTAGAGTTCAAGTCTCCTGATTCCTGGCCTGGTGCCAGTTGTCTGAGAAATGAATCTGGACAGAGGGCTTAGTAGAATTAATAGAGTTAGTGTCTTACATTTTCCCCTTCCCTTCCACCAGACAGCTTTCCATTGTAATGGAAGGCCTTTGAAGGCAGGTTGTCCTGGTCTTTCCTGATTTCTTCAGACACTGTCTGAAGAAACTGGGTCTCCCCAGTTTCCTTCCTGTGTCCTGAGGTAGGTGCCACCCCAGCCCAGGCTTGGAGGCATGCCAGAGGCTGATGTTTCGCCACAGAAAGGGCCAGAGCTAGATTTGGGGTCAGAGGACCTCGGCTAAAATCTTACTACCTGTGTGACTCCCGTTGTTTCTTCATCTGGGAAATGTGGCTGATGCTGCTTAGCCAAAGACAGGACATTGTATGCCATGATACCCCTCTCAGGAAGCTGGCTGACCTCCAAGGTCCCTTCCTGCTCTAAATCTATGACCCTCTGACCTGGTCATTGAACATGCAGTTTGTCCCTTGGGCCTGGTTTATGGTAATCACCCTAATCATCTAGGCAGCTAGGTGTTATGGATAGTATGCTGAACTTGGAGACAGAAAGACCTTAGACACTTCCTAGCTGTGTCACCCGTGTCAAGTCATTGAACCTTTGCCTGCCTCAGTTTCCACAGCTGTACAATGAAGATCATAATAGCACTTAGCTCCCAGAGTTGTTGTGAGGATCATATGAGATGATATAAGTAAAGTGCTTTCCAAATGTTAAAGCACTGTATAAAGGCTATTGTTATCACCATATCTTGCAGGGTTAATGTGGGAATTAAATTCTGTCATGTATTTTTGTAAGCCATAATAGTGTATGTCAGTGACCATAAGGAGTCAGAAGACCTAGGGTTGGGTTCCAGGATCACCACTTACCAGTTCACTGTGTGACCTTCAGCAACGTACTTAACTTTTCTGACCTTCCGTTTCTTTATCTGTAAAATGGGGAAAATCCTGTTTCAGTGACCTGCTTCCTGGGGGAGCTGTGGCCTGGGCAGCTAGGTGGCACCGTAGTGCACAGAGCACCAGGCCTGGAGGCAGGGAAACTCAATTTCCTGAGTTCAAATGTGGCCTCAGACACTTCCTAGCTGTGTGACTCTGGGCAAGTCACTTACTCTGTTTGCCTCAGTTTCCTCACCTGTAAAATGAGCTGGAGAAAGAAATGGCAACCCCCTCCAGTATCTTTGACAAGAAAACCCCAAATGGGGTTGTGAAGAGTTTGCTATAACCAAAATGACTGAACAACAGCAAGGGAGAGGATTGGATGAGAGAATGTTATGTCAAGTGCTTAGTAATCATTGCTGCACAATGTCAAGGGGGAGCATCTCCTTTTTATTCATTGCATTTTTCTGTCCCCTGTCTCTTCCCCATACTTTCTGTGTCCTGTCATTTGAATCCCTTCTTACCCAGAGCCTACTCTGATGACCGTGCCTAGCTATAGATGGGACATCATATCTCAGGATAAAATGCTCTCTGAATGTAATAATAACAATAAGAATTGACAATGTATTTTCTCATTTATCATTGTGGTACAATGAAAAATATAAGGAGTTTTGAGGCAGAAGACCAGGGTCAATTCTGAACCTGTTACTTGCTATCTGTGTGACCTTGGATACGTCATTTGCCCTCTTGGAGGCATCACTTTCCTTATTTTTCAAATAACAGAGTTAGATTCTACAATCTCTTAAGTCTCTTCTACTTTGGAATATTATGACCCTGTCAGCTAATTTGAATATCACAACAACCCAATGGGGCTGAAATTATAAATTTTACATCATTGGTCCATGTATAAGTTATATTTCCTCTATCAATCTGTCATCTACAAACCCCAAGTTTCTACATCTACACAAACTGTAGGTGTCCCTCAGGGTTCTGTCCTCTTCTCTTCTCCTCTATATGACCAGTCGCTGATCTCATCAGCTGCCATACCATTTCTATGCTGATAATTCTCAAATCTACTTATCATGCCCCAGTCTCTCTACTGGTCTCCAATCTCGCATCTCCAGTCATCTTTTAGACATCTTAAGCTAAACATGTCCAAAACAAAATTTATTCTCTTTCCCCCTAAACCCTCTCTCCCCTCTACTGTCCCTATTACTACAGAGGGCAACACTTATAATTCCCAGGTTCATAATTCCCAGTCAATCCTGGACTCCTCACTATCTCCTAGCCCCCATATCCATGCTATTGATTTCACCTTTGCAACATTTCCCTCAAACACCCCATGACACAGCCAGGGCTCCAGTGCAGGCCCTCATCACGTCACACCTGGATTATTGCAGTAACCTGCTGGTGGGTTTGTCTGCCTCAAGTCTCTCCCCACTCCAATATATCTTCCTTTCAGCCACTAATGTGACTTTTCTAAAATGCAGGTCCCATTACATCACTCCCCAACTCAGTAAACACCATTGTTCCCCTATTGCCTCCAGGATGAATAGAAAATGCTCTGTTTGGCTTTCAAAGCTGTTCATAACCCAGCCCCCTCCTACCTTTCCAGTCTTCTTACACCTTACTTCTCAACATGTACTCTTCAATCCATTGGCTCCATCTTTTGGCTCCCAGCACTCTCTCTGGCTCTGTCCCATGCCTAGAATGTATGGAATCCCTCCTCCATTCTAACTACTGACCTCCCCGACTTCCTTTAAGTCCCAACTAAACTCTGATGATATGAGGAGAGAGCAAGGCTGACGACTTTGTGCAGCTCTGCCTCTATTAAGTCTAAATCACTGGCAAGTAAAGACATCACCCTTGTCCTGCCATTGGTCCTCTTTGAGAATGAAGGAGAACAAAATCCCACCTTTTACAAGAAATCTTCCCCAAATCCACTTAATTCTACTGCCTTCCTTTTGTTAACTACTTTCTTTTTGTCCTGCACAGATCTTGCTTTGTATATATTTACTTGCCTGTTGTCTTCCCTGTTAAATTGTAAGCTTTTTGAGGACAGGAACTGACTTTGCCTTCTTTTTTTGTATCCCCAGTGCTTAACACAGTGCCTTGTGCACAGAAGGTACTTAATAAATGTTTATCGATCCACTGATTAATGTTCTCTCAGTAAGAGCTTAGTGATAAAGGTATTGAAAATGAAGAAATAATTATGATAACATTATGACTTTCTGATTTGACTTCAATATTCAGATGAAATTCTAGTATGAATTCAATTAATCTATAAACATTTATTAAGTGCTTACTGTATGACAGGCATTGTGCTAAGATGCTGGGATTACAAACTAAAAAAAGAAAATGAAACAATCCCTGTCCTTTTGGAGTTGACATTCTCTCAAGGGGGACAACACATGCACATGCAAATATATACAAAGCATATTAGAATCAACACAAATTAATGTCAGGAGGGAGATGCTATCACATGGGGGGAGAATCAGGAAAGATCTTATGTGGAAGGTGACATTTAAAGGAAACTAGCAGTTCTGAGAGGTGGAGGGGAGGGAGTGCTGTCCAGGCATGAAGGTCACCACAAAAGCACAAAGATAATATGATTGGGACATCATGTGTGAAGAACACCAAGAAGGCCAGTTTGACTGGACTATTGAGTACATGAAGGAAAGTATGTATGATAAGATTGAAAAAGATGGAATTGAAAGGAATGCTAAAAAAACCCTTTACCAAACCCCTTTTTCTGCTAAATGTGTATTTTACTATAGTGATTTTGGGCTTACTTTTCAGAGTATGCCTTTATATTTTTTTCTTTAAAAAAAATTTCATTCTAAGAGTACGTTTGATATTTGACCAATATGGTATTATCCCCATTTTACAAAGGAAGAAACAGAGGTTTTATTTTTATTTTTTTATTAAATTTTTTTTGAGATACATATTTTCTCCCCGTCTTTCCCCCGCCCACCACCCCAAAACAGCCATCCCAGTGCTTCCCCCATCCCCCAGTATATTCTCTCCCACGTCACTTTTTGGTAGGGCAGGATGGATCTCCCAACTGCAGTGCCTGTGTATCTCAAG
>JAQQSU010008658.1:0-12890 GCA_028627135.1 Pseudochirops cupreus
AAAACAAAAAAATACTGAAAAACTCATAGTAAATGTGGTCCCCCAAATTCTAGAACTTTCCTGAAAGATTTTGTTTCACACAGCAGTTTGTAAATATAGGTTACTAGCCTTTCATATCTTTGAGAAGCAATCTTTCATAAATTTTCCTTTTTTATATTTGCTCTTGGCTTAAAGTCATGGTTGCTGTTATTTTTTATACTTCCCTTTCAATGTACTACAATCAGGCACTCATTCTGGTTTCTGAGCTTTTGCTTATTCTATTCCCACCTTTCTTCTCCAACCTCCATGACCCTATTGTAGTTTTATCTCTTTATCCTTTCTGATCACTTGGTTCCAGTCAAAATTGACTTTCTTTTCTTTTTAAAATTTATTTACTATTAGTTTACAACATTCAGTTCCACAAGTTTTTGAGTTCCAAGTTCTCTCCCCCTTCCAGCCATGGCATGCAATCTGATATAGGTTCTACATATACCTTCACATTAAATATTAGTAAGTTGTAAAGAAGAATTATAACCAATGGAATGAATAAGGAGAAAGAAGAAGCAAAACAAAATGAAAAAGAGAGTGAGTAGTTTGCTTTAATCTGCATTGACTGTAATTCTTTCTCTGGATGTAGATAGCCTTTTCAATCATGAGTCCTTTGGAGTTGTCTTATGACCTTGCATTGCTGAGGGGAGTCCAGTCTATCAAAGTTGTTCATCACAGATATGATGTGTCTATAATTGTGTACAATGTTCTCCTGGTTCTGCTCCCCTCCCTCAGCATCAGTTTATATAAGTGTCTCCAGGTCATTATGAAGTCTGTCTGCTCCTCATTTCTTGTAGTGTAATAGCATTCCATTACATTCATATACCGCAACTGGTTTAGCCATTCCCCAATTGATGGGCATTGTCTTGACTCTCTTTTCTAACCTTGTACTTATACTTGATTTATTATTTAACTGTAGTCTATGTTTCTTCTTCCCAATGAGATTATAAAACCTCTTTAAGGCAGAGATCATTTCTTAAATTTATTTTGTGTGTCTTGAAGTGCCTAGCATAGTGCTAAGTACAACATTTATACTCAATAAATACTTAAATTAGTGAATGGGAACTAGCAACAGGAATACCAGCAATATATTATAGTAAATAACATAAATATTTAGAATGAAAATAACTCTAAACTAGCAGTATATCCATAAGCAGTCCAACTTAAACATTGATAGAATTGGATTTCATTAGGTTAATGAAGAAAAAAAAAACTTGACAGTAGAGCCAGAAAACAGCCTGCTTCTAGCTTCCCAAAAGGTCAAATTTCAGAACTGCTAGCAGGCCTACCCTATTTGATATCAAATTATATGAGACTGTTTAGGGAGAGATGATTTTAAAAAATGAATGCAGTATATACATAACTACTTTTTGAAATAAAACATTTGATAAATTTTGCATATGACCTTTAATCATGAAATTTCCATGAGAAATGTTTTTGATAAACTTTTTTATCTATTGCAAAATAAATCTTTGAAAAGTAATTTTACATTTACAATGCCTTTTTTTCTTTTTCTTTTTTGTTCAATGGCATAGTGAGAGGAACAGATTATAAATACATGTGAAAATAAATACTAAAAAATTTGAAGTACAAACATATGAAAGATAACATATACAAATTTCTTATCATTATGTGTGAGAACCTCTTATTCAATCAGTAAAGATGAATTTAGAAAGCTTAATAATCAGGGCAGGGGCAGGAACTATACCACTTAAATCTATTTTGACACTTGCTTGCCCTTAGTGTACCTAAAACTGTGGAGAGGAAAGATCAGATTGCAGAAAAATAAATTGAAAGTGAAATGAGGTGAAAAGAAGTTAGTTCAGCTCTCATAAGCAATGTGTCAATGTCTGTTTCACAAAATTGTACCTTCTTACTTCAGTGAACAAGAAATAAACTCCACTCTACCTTCCACTGCCTGTGCCCCATTTATCCCACCACCAATGAACTATTTAAAAGATTATTTTAAATTCCAACTTTCTGCTCTTTGAAAGTGCTTTTTTGGGGGGGGGGGGAGGGAAGGGTTCAAATGTACTGTTTAAAACTAAAACTGAATGGAAGCATGATTTTAAAGTTACAACTTTACATGGATGCTGATAATGACTGTATCCTTCCTACCCCCCCACCAAAAAAAAAAACCAAACCCTAAAACCCTACTGGGATAATTCAGCATTGTGCAGAGAGATTCCTGCCAGCACAGTGAAAACTCTTGTCCTTACCAAGATGAAAAGACTTTTAGCATGGGTGTGACCACTGCTTGTGGATTGATTGATTATATTGTTCCAGGATCAGTGTAGCTAAAGGGAGACTCATCATCAGAAGGCTGACCTTTGGATGATAAATTTCTTTAGCCATAGCAATTCCTTGAACCACATACTACAGAAAAGCTAGAATACAAATTCATAGGAGTTACGCATGCAGATGAAATCACAGATCCTTGAAGAATTGAAGTATGATAAAGTGACTAGATAAAATTCAAGCAGGAACAAATGACATGTTCCCACAAGGAAAGTTGTATATATGTATTATGTAATTACATATGTTATTCTGTCCTTGGGGCATTTTATTATAATGGAGTGTTAAAGGTGTGTATATATAATGAGCTATGTGGCACTAAGATGTTAGCATCTAAACCATGAAACAGTTTTACCTCTCTAGAAGACTGTATTTTGGATACATTTTACTGTGCTCATATATATTGATCAGTCACCTCGTAATGAATTAGGTACATATAGAGGTATCAAAGAATTCTGGAGTTAGAAGGAAACTGTTATCTTATCCAGCACTCACATTATTTATGTCTATCATTTTTTAATTTTAATTTTTAAGTGATTTGCCTAGGGTCACACAGCTACTAAGTGTCTTATCTTGAGGCTGTATTTGAACTTAGGTCCTGACTCCAGGGTTGGTGCTCTCTTTACTGTGCCACCTAGCCACTCCTTTATCATAGTTTTTTAAATGTTTTCTTCAAATAAGCATTTATTAAATTCCTACTATGTGCCAGCCAACCTCTGTGCTAAGCCCCAAGTATACGAAGACAAAAGCTAGGAAGATGTCCTAAAGGAGTTTGCGTTCTAATGGAAGAAACATCACATACATAGAGAGGTATCTAGGAACCATTTCCCCATATACTACCCCCCTTCTCTTCCCCCACCCCAATTGAATGGTAAGCAAAGTAAACTGACAATAAGCAATAGTGCCTTTTTTTTTAATACAAACATCTCATTTGAGTCTTACAATCTTGTCAAATAGGTGCTATGATTATCCCCATTTTACAACAGAGGAAAGCAAGGCAAATAGAAGTTAAATGACTTGCCGAGGATTATACAGCTAGTGTCTAAAGCTGGTTTTGAACTCATGTCTTTTTACTTTTTTTCCTCAATTACTGTAATGGCAAGCAAAGTGGAATTTTTTGCTGTTTTTCTTTTTTTGGAATTCAGTCTCCCAGCCTCAGGCTTACCTGCCTCTCTTTGCTGAGCCAATCAGATACGCACATGTGGGCTCTGGTCAGTTAGTTATGCACATGTGGGCTCTAGCCAATCAAATGCTGAGTAGAACTCCCTCTCCCTCTCCTTTTCCCCTCTCATCTCTCCCCTCTCCCCCAAAGTTAATAGAGCTATAGGGCACACACCTGCCCACTGGGAAGGAGGCTTACCATAAGCCTCTTTTCAGAGCTGTCAAGGTGAATTGCGATGGTGGTGCTAGTAATGTGTGTAAATATTGTTATTGCCCTGTTAAGCTTTGTTTTCTCAGAGACAGAAGCTGGAAGCAGGAGCCCCTGGAGCCTGCAGTCAAGCAGGAGCAGTCCCCATGTGCTGTAACTGGAGCAGGGAGTGGAGAGCTGCCTGCATGTGAATCTAGGCAAGAACTGGAGCGGTCAGCCCACAAAGGAAGAGCCATGGGACTCAGAAGTCAGCCTCTTTACTTGGACACTTTGTATTGATTCAAGAGATTGTAATTTACTGTATCTAGCAGTGGACAGTGTGTTTGTGTTTTCTGCTACCCTTTAAGCATGTGTTGTGCTAGGGAAGACCCTGGCCTGGGATCCCCTGATTATATAAATAAGTATTTTGGGATATACTGAATGCAATGATATATCTTGGATGCCATGTTATGTTATGCTTTAGTTTATAAACAAGTATTTTGGGAAATGCTATGTTATGTATTGAATGCAATGTTATATGCTGTGTGACCTTAGTAATAAGTTATGATGTCATGAATGTTATGCTTTAGTTTCTTAAATAAGGTTTAGTTCTGAATAGAGTATGTATTATACCTTGCAGTTAGACCTTTAAAATTATTCACAGCAGCAGCTCTCAAGTGTGCTGCCATGATTGGCATTACAATTACATATGAAAACAGATTTTAGCATTCTTTTAAAAAAATTTTAAATTCCAAATTCTTTTTCCTTCCCCTCCTTCCTCCTTGTGAAGGCAAGCAATTTGATACAGATTATAAATGGGTGGTCATGTAAACATATTTCCATATTAGCCATATTGCAAAAGAAAACAAACAAAAAAACAAGAAAAATAAAGTAAAACAAAACAAAACTATACTTTATCTGCATTTTGACTCTGCAGATAGATAGCATTTTTCATTAAGTCCTTCAGAATTCTTGGATTATTGTATTACTGAGAAGAGCTAAGTCATTCACAGTTGATCATTGTGCAATGTTGTTATTACTGTGTACAATGTTCTTCTGGTTCTGCTTACTTCACTTTGCATCAGTTCATATAAGTCTTTCCAGATTTTTCTGAAACCCTATGCCTCATTACTTCTTATAGCACAATAATATTCCATTACAATCACATACCACAACTTTTCCAACCATTTTGCAATTGATGGGCTTCCCCTCAGTTTCTAATTCTTTACCACCAAAAAAAGAAATGCTATATATTTGTACATAGAGGTCCTTTTCCTTTTCCTTTGATCTCTTCAGGATATAGACCTAGTAATGGTATTGCTGGTCAAAAGGTATGCACAGTTTTATAGACCTTTGGGCATGTGAACTCCTGTCTTTCTGAGAAGATAGAACCCACTGCCCTATCACTGTACCACCAGCTGCCTCTGAAGTTCAATTCTCTAAGTCCTCCACTTCACTACTGAAAGATATATTTCTTTTTTTATTTTAAATTGTTTATATTGATATTTCTGTTTCTTACATCACTGTAATATCTCATGTATCTCTCACATCCAGAGCTATCCCATACGACAAATAGTAATTTTTAGAAGGAAAAAAAGTTTGGAAAAAGCCTGAAAAAGTTGAAAAAGCCTGAAAACATGTTTTGTGTAACACTTGTAAAACTCCTACCTCCACAAAGGTGTCTTTCCATATCTTTTCATTCAAGTAGAGAAATATTTCATTATCTATTCTTTGGGACTGAGATTGGTCACTACAATTGATGAAGCTCTCAGCTGCCTTTCAGTATGTATTTCTTAAAAATTATGTTATTGTAGTCACTGTTATTTTTTTTGATGTTCTGCTTCACTATATATCAGGTCATACAAGTCTCCTATGTTTCTCTGAAATTTGCATAGTCATTGTTTCTTACAGCAAAATAATATTCAATTCTACTCATATCCTTTTTTCATTTTAAATAGTTTATATCGATATATCTGTTTCTTACATCACTGTAGTATCTCATGTATCTCTTGCATCCAGAGCTATCCCATATGACAAACAGTAATTTTTAGAAGGAATATATATATTCCTTATATATAATATATCATATAATATATAATATTATTATTAATATATATTATATATGTGTGTGTACATATACACACATTTACATGTAATTACTTCATAGACTAATTCTTTATAAGTAATTCAATGAAATTCAGTTTTTTCCATTGTACTATATTGCCTCCCCTACTCTGTGAGAAATGTGTAGTAGTTTTGAGGTGTTCTTGGTGGATGGCCTCTTTTTTTTCAGTAAAATAGGAGATGAGCTTCTTTATAGAGAGTTAGTAATTAGATGTCTACATATGCCAGGTGCTGTGCTAAATGGTCGGGACACAAAAAGAGGCAAAAGACTGAGAAGGTGGAGGGAAGGACTAGCTTTATGAAAGGTTTTGAAGCCTAAATAGAAGATTTTGTACTTGATCCTGGAGGTGACCAGGAGCCTCTGCAGTTTGAGTAGGAAGATGACATGGTCGGAACCATACTGTAAGAAAACCATTTTAGTGGCTGAATGGAGGATGGATTGGAGTTGGGAGAGCCCTGAGGCAGGCTGACCTACCATTAGGCTATCACAATAATCCAGGCATGAGGTGATGAAAGCTTGCACTGGTGATTGCAGTGTCAGAGGGAAGGGGGAGGTGAAATCAACAGAATTTGCCAACAGCTTGGATATATAGGGTCACAGTCAGAACCAATAAACATTGAACTCCAACTATGTGCTAGGCACTATGATATGCCCCAGGGGTAAAGAGAAAAGGAATAAGACAGTCCCTGCCTTCAAGAAGTTCACAATCTAATGGGAGAAGACAACACATAAAAAAAAGTTGAAAAAGTGGATTGGGGGAATGGTACCTGGGCCATGAAGTTCTGAGGCTGGGGAGGGAAATGATGAAAGGAATGCCTTGGGTGCTCTCCTTAAATGGTACAGGATCTGTGAGGGAGCTCTTTGATGTCCACCCTCTCTAATCAGAGGGAGGAAGGGAAACCAGAGAAGAAGTTGTGAGTTTAAGAGTTGATGTCATCTTGCAGAATGATAAGTTTCTGGAGATTCAGAAGTCTAAGAGAACAGTCAGGGGAGAGATAGTGAGGAGTCAAGAAGGATATTTAGATTATAAGACTGGGAGAATTGGGAGGATTGTGATGTCCTCAGCAGTAACAAGGAAGTTTGGAAGGGAGGAAGGTTGAGGGAAAAAGATAATTTAGAAGGAAGGGAGTTGTGTAGGAGACTTGGGAGGAAAAGTTTGGGGGTTGTGATAATTAAGGGAAGAATAAAAGAATTGTGCATCAATGACCATCTTATTTGAGAATGATAACTTAAGGTCCTAGTGCATCCAAATCAACAAGTTTATATTATTTCTTCTAGAAATATGTGATAGGGTGTAAATAGAATGGAGGTAAATGGCAAGGCTTACTTAGTGGAAATTCAGGTATATAATTCAATAGTATATAGTTGAAATGATTAACTATAGCATTAAGACTACAAATGGAGGAAAAGTGAGATCAGAGTGAGTAGAGGTGAAGAGACTGGAGGCTACAATGAGGGACAAAAATAGGTTTTGGAGGAATAAGGCAAAGGAAGAGTTGGAAAGATAAATAGCAAAGTTCTAATCAGAGAGAATGATTTTAGAATTCTGGATCTTTTTGGTTATATAATCAAGGGTATGGCAGTCCTTGTGTGTAACTAAGGTGAAATGGAGGTACAAGCCATCAGAGTTTACGGGGTTCATGAATTAAGAGGTAAAAGAGTATTTGAGAGGATGACATATAAAACTTCTCAAATATTAGGACATGCACTTGGAATAGAGAGGAAGCCCGAACTCCTTGAGAAAGGAGGGAGAGTGGCCTAGGGGCTGGTGGATGACTGCAATAGAGATCTGGATAGGCTGATACAGACGAATGGAATAAACCTAATAGGAGGAGAGGTTAACAACGTGTGTGTGTGTGTGTGTGTGTGTGTGTGTGTGTGTGTGTGTGTGTGTCTGGAAGTGGTAGTGAGGAGCAAAGAATATCCTAACTCCTTCCTAGTGTGTTAGGAAGCATGGTAAAAGGTATACCTAGTGTTGGAGAAAGGAGGTCAAGGATCACCAGGGACTCCAGGGTGTCTCCAGGGTCTTCTATGTATTGGGGTGGGGGAAACAAGCCTGTATTAAACACCTACTATACTGCCAGCCATTGTGCTAAATGCTCCGTAAATATTATCTTATTTGTCCTCACTAGAACTCTGGGAGGTAGATGCTATTGTTATTCCCATATTACAGATGAGGAAACTGAAGTAGACAGAGGTCAAGTGACTTGTCCAGAGTTGTACAGCTAGTTAATTATCTGAGGCTAGATTTAGATCTTTCTAACTCATCCCAGCACTTTATCTATTGTGTCACCTAGCTGCCAAGAGGTAGGAGCTTTTTGTTGCTTTTATTTTTGGCTGGGGCATGGGTGGGGCAGAGTGGGAGTGGGGAATCAGGTTTCCAAGCGTGCAAGAAGAAAGAAGAAATTCTGGCCATAACCACAGACACTGAAAACCTTTTTAAAACCTAGAAGAGGATAAAGGAGACTCTAAAACCACTCTTGATTTCCTTGTGTCCTAGGCTATTTCTAAGTTAGTCCTATGCTGACACATCAGTGTGGTCACACTATTAAAACTTCTATTACCATAGCTTTCTGTTACTGTGGCCTGGGGAGGAGAGGATAATAGTTAGCAGTAGTAGGTTTACCATACTCTACATCTTCTTGTGGAAAGAATTATCTTCCAATTCCCACTGGCTCTGGTCTTACATGGTAGGTCTTACACAGATGCAATTTTTTTTTCATTCAATAGGATGAAGGATGATAGACTCTCCCTTAGGACTCCTTTCAAGTTCACTGAAACATGGAGGGAGATTCAAGGAAGAATCCACCTTTTGATGAGATGAGAAGAAGCATGGAGTTGAGGGAGAGTGAAGGGAGTTAGACGATCTTTCAGTGACCTAATCACAGAGAAAGAGCAAGATAATCAAGTCAACAACATGCATTTATTAAGGGCTGATTATGTGCTAGGCATTGTGCAAATGAGGTATTAATGAAATATAAAAATGGAGCCACTCTAGGTGGGAATTAATTCCTAGAGTGAATTAAAAAGAGAGAAACAATGAGATGAAGAATTCCTCAAGGCGACCTTAAAAGTTAGCTATCTGAATCCAGGAAGGTGGTTAGAAGAGGAATCTAGCTCCTGATGAACAAACAATAGAAGCATGAAAATGAATAAAGGGAAACTGTAAGAAGTCTTGTAAAGCTGAGAGAGCAAAGAAAACACAGGAAGAGGCAACCATCACAAAGAATGTGACCAAGAGTCTAGAAGGCAGGCTGCTTGAGCTGATCTGGCCTGAGGGGTTGGGATAAAAGCTATGTTTCTGCAATCTGGAACTACAAAATATATGGTAGTAATCATATATAGTAATATCTTCTTTTTCCCCTTTAGCTTCTTCACAGGAGCCTGAAGACTCTTCCTCTAGCATGGATGATTCAGGTAGCTTGGATTGAAATGTTTGTTTAGCTTTCTTAGCTTTAAATGTTTACTTTATCTTTATAAAAAGGGAGAACCACGGAATTTTTAGTTGAGTTTGTAATGATTAGAAATAAAGTTGGGAGAGAGGATTCTGGAAAGATGGTGGAATGGGCCAGAAAACTATGGGAATAGAAAAAAACAAGGTGCATATTCAGGGGAAGATAGTGAAATTAAAAAACCACTCCTACCCCAAAGAGCAATGTTCAAATAATCACAAGCTCAAGAAGAGTTCTTAGACGAACTAAAAAAAAAAAAGTTCAAAAATCAAATGAGAGAGATCCAGGAAAAATTAGGGGGAAAAATGAGAGCATTCTAAGAAAATCAAGAAAAATATGAAAAGAAAGTCAACCAATTAGAAAAAAAACCCAAAAACTTTTAAAGAAGAAAATAACTCTTTGAAAACTAGAATTGGGCAAGGGAATGATGTTATAAGACACCAAGAAATAAAACAAAATCATAGAAGACTATGTGAAACATCTTATTTGCAAAAAAATTGTTCTGGAGAACAAATCAAGGAGAGAAAAATATGAGAATTGTTGGACCACCTGAAAGTTATGATGAAAAATATAATTGATACAATATTACAAGAAATTATTAAAGGAAATTGTCCTCAAGTTCTAGAACAAGAGGATACATTAGACATGGGAAAAATCCACTGATCACCACCTGAAAGAGATCCCAGGATGAAAACTTACAGAAATATCATAGCCAAGTTTCAAAGCTCCCAGATTAAAGAGAAAGTGTTAACAAGCAACAGGAAAAAAAAATTAAGTACTGCAGAGCTACAATCAGAATTACATAAGACCTAGCAGCTTCTACAATAAAAGATCATAGGTTTTGGAACATTATATTTTGAAGAGCGAAAGAGGTGGGGAAGGACTTTTAGAAATCTGTGTGGGTTAAGGTTTAGGAGAGTGGGGGTGGGGCAGAGGATAAAGGAGAGACTCTTAGAGTGGCAGGTGGAATAAAGAATAAGTGAAGGTATAAACAAATAAAGGTAAGTGAAGAGGATAAGGGATTCTTTAAAAGAGTGTGAATTAGGGAGGTAATGGTTAGAAATAAACTACACTTGAGAGTAGGGATTGGGTAAAAAGAGAGGCTGAGGACAGTAGTGAGGAAAAATACTGGAAGGTGTAAAACCTATGGCCTTCTTTCACTAAAAATGTTGACAATCAGGCCTGAGGAAGAAAACATCTGTAAAGCCTGGACTATGTAAATGGAGCAGAAGTACAGCAGAAGACATTACCATGTCTGTTGTTTCTGATGTGGTTTAGGGGTGCAGGGACCCCAAAACATCAAAGTATAGGTGAAGTCATCTGGAAAGATTTCTCAGACTCAAGCAGTCTTCTAGTCACGTGGCAAAAGTTTACTATCATGCTAATAAAGTGAGGCAGTACTCTTTAGGGAATAAATGGAATAAAAGTGAACACTTCTCAGGTAACATTCCAGAAATCTAAACAGCATCGTAATAAAGTACCAAAGACTTAGTAACCTGGCTGGGAGCCTGGGACCCTCGCCTTACTTCCCTGCTGGTCATAAGTTGAAGTTTTTGCTAAGCTTAGCTAAGCATAGGAGGGGAAGGCACAGACCCTGCAAATCTGACCTCAGGCCTCAGTGTTCCAGACTTGTTTCTACTGACCACCATCTGACCTGTACAAATATAAAACTGGAAATCCTGTTGTAGAACTCCGGGCAGGTCCCCAGGGTTCATAAGATATTGTCTGCTTTCATATCTATGTTAATATTGTTAGAATGCTCATCTTCTGCTTTCATATCTAAGTTGATACTGATGACATGTTTTGTCTGTTTTCATGTCCACTAGACATGTACCTTCTGCTTTTTGATATTACTGACATTTCACCTGCAAACACCAGCAGATTTTTGCAGTTAAAGATTGTGAGACTTAGTTCCTAATTAATGGGAACAGGACAGAACAAGGGAGGGGGGAAAGAGGTGGTCTTTTGGGTATATAACCAAGCTTTGCATTTTGTGTTTTGCCTCTCCTACTAAACTGCGTCCGGTAGTGAGGCTGCCCTTCTTGCAAGAAGAAATAATTCAATAAATCCTTCCTGCCTCTACTTGGAGATATCTCTGCTTATTTTTATTTGGGCCTGGGTCGTCTTTGTCCCACACAGGAACTCATAACTTAATGGGAGTTGATAGTAAAGCTGCTATAGAAAAAGTTCAGTGAATGGTTACCAAGTATGCTAATTAGGTGGTGGGGGGACAGAATCCCGGAGAGGTCAGCATTTAAAGGAACATAGTTTCTGTACCTTGGGTGTAAGTGTCACTCACTATTGGAAACTGGGAGGAGAGAGGAATGGGACATCAATGGGTGTGTTTTTAGATCTGCTATATCTGTACGTAGCAGTGGTCATGGCTGTCCTGTTTGTTGCAAGTCAATGCCCTGCTTGTATAAGACAGCCTTGGGAGTTGATGTCTATAGCTTGACCTCTGGATCGTATACAGTAATTGTGCAAATCAGTGTATAATATTTCTGCTGGTACAAGATAGTTTATACAAGTGAAATTCTAACAGGGAGAGAGAGTTTGCCTCACTAGGGCCCACTCATGAATTATTGTCAGAAATAGGGTCTCCGGACTGAGGAAGAGATATGGTCCTAGGGCTGAGGCCCAAGCACCCCATCATTCCCATAACTTAAATTTCTAAAGCTCCCACATTACATGTGAATGTAATCACAAGGCATGTGCTCCTCCTCCCTCCATGCTTTGCAAAATAAATTCTTTCTTAATGTAAAGAAGCATAAGAATTTAACATGGTCATAGTCACATGCACTGTTTATACCAGTGGTTCTCAACCTTCCTAATGCCAAGACCCTTTAATACTTGTATGGGGGCGTATCTGCATATGGGCGGACCCACCTGGAGACCGATAGAGGAGCAGTGTTTCAGTTCCTAAGACCATCGGAAATATATGTTTTCCAATGGTCTTAGGTGACCCCATTTGACCCTCAAAGGGTTCGCCACCCGCAGGTTAGGAACCACTGGTTTATACCCTCTAGGCATAAGCTTTATGTACCTAAATTTAACTGGCCCCAAGGTATCTGCTAAGCCTACACCCTTGTAGGCATAATTTTCAACAGATAAATTTAGGTGGCCCCAAGGCAGTGCCTGAGCTCACCCTGGGTGTTCACCCCAGATAAACCTCCAAACCCTCCCCTTAAATATAGTTATACCATTCTAAAAATTCTATTTAAAAAAAATCCATGCTTTTATCCACTGGTTATTGCTAACCTTACTTAGGCAGAACAGATGAGCCAGCTTGCTCAATGAAACTGAGTCATGAGAAGAATGGAGAAGCCCTCATGACTCTGCCCAGGGACAAGTGGTGACCTGGCTTAATGGGACGAATTCATACCCCTGTAGCATAGATAGCTCCCAGAAGATAGTTCCATGGTATTGTGCATCACTTTTGACCAGACCTGAGTTATTCACAGCATGTCATATTTGATAAGGGAAATACACAACTAGTAATTATAACTTTGAATGTGAATGGGCTGAACTCACCCATTAAAATGGAAACAGATAGGTTGTTTACAAGAAACATTTAAAAGTGAGAGATACATAGAGAGTTAAAGGATTGGAGTGGAATTATGCTTCAGCTGTTGCAAAAAAAAAA
>JAQQSU010008659.1:0-12889 GCA_028627135.1 Pseudochirops cupreus
TATTCCCTTCTTTCAATATAATGTTCATCTCCCTCTCTTCTTTCCCCCTATTATAATGTTTTTATGCCTCTTTGTGTGGCATAATTTACCCTTTTCTGCTTCATTCTTTCCTCTTCTTTCATTGCAGACCCATTGCAGCCATTAATAAGGTTTTCTATCATTTTGTTTAATTTATATCCACATCCTCTATTTATCTATATCCCTTTTAGATGTCACCACAAGCACAGAATTCTCAGTATTAACATGTATCAGCTTTCCATATAGAAATGTAAAATATATACACGTATTAAATAACAAATTGTATATGTAACAAATCTGTGTGTTTTCCCTATCTACCGTTCTATGTCTCTCTTGAGTCTTATAATTGGAGGTTGAATTTTCGATTGAGCTCTGGCTTTTTCATCAGGAAGGTCTGAAAGTCCTTTATATCATTGAATAACCATCTCCTTGCCTGGATGATTATGCTCAGTTTTGCTGGATAGCTGATCCTTGGTTGTAACCCATGCTCTTTTGCCTTTTGAATTATCACATTCCAGTCCCTCCAGTCTTTCAATGTAGAAGCTACCAGATCCTATGTGATCCTTACTGTACTTCCATAATATTTGAATTGTTTCTTTCTGGCTGCTTGCAGTATTTTCTCCTTTACCTGATAGTTCTGGAATTTGTCTCCATCATTTTGCAGAGTATTCAATTTGGGATCCCTTTCAGGAGCTGTCTGATGGATTCTCTTGATTTGTATTTTACTCTTTGGTTCTAGGGTCTCAGGAAATTTTCCTTGATAAGCTCTTGGATGATGTTGTCCAGGCTATTTTTCTCATCATTATTTTCATGTAGACCAATAATTCTTAGATTATCTCTCCTAGATCTGTTTTCCAGGTCAGTTATTTTTCCATTAAGATATTTTACCTCTTTTTCTAATTTTTCACTCTTGATGTTCTGTTTGACTGATTCTTGATGCCTCATAGAGTCGTTAGCTTCAGTTTGGTTGATTCTAATTTTTAGCACTTTATTTTCCTCAGTCAGTTTTTGAAGCTCCTTTTCCATATGGTTTTTTTTTTCCATTTCACACATTTTCCTTTTTAAGGAGCTGTTTTCTTCATTGCAATGTTTTTTTTTCTAATTTTGCAATTTTGATTTCAAAATAATAATTATTATTTTTTTATCTTCTACCTTTCTAATTTGGTTTTCAAAGTTCTTTTTGAGTTCGTCTAAGAATGCTTTCTGTGCTTGAGACCACTTCATATTCTCTGTTAAGGCTTCAGCTGTGGTGTTGAGTCAATGCTGTCTCCTTCTGAATTTGGTTCCTCCTGCTCACAATAATAGAATTCTAGAGACTTTGTCTTTACTCTCTGTTTTTCATCCATTTTGAGACAGGTCTTTAACCATGCCCTGCCACTAGGGCTTTTAATCCTTTACTATTTAAAATTTTGTTCTGGGGCAATAATTATTGTGTTTTCAGGGTCAGAAGGGGAATTAGAGCAACCAGGGTTCACTCTGCCATACTGGTCCCTGGAAGCTCAGATAAGTGCTCTTTAAATTTCCAGGCTGTGGGTTGGTAGTACCAGGAGTAGCTGTTGCTCCTGGCATGGGCCCTGCATTTGTCTCTTACCCAGCTCCATCACACCCCAGCCCTGTGGTGATAGGCCTGGGAATGGCCCTTGAAGTTGGTGGATCAATTTGCCACTGCATTGACCAGGCCACATTCTGGTCTCCATGCCACCCCTGGGTCATCTGGGCTTCTGCACACCACCCCTGGGTTGTCCAGGCCTCTGTGCACTGCCCCTAAGTTGTCCCAGTTAATTTTGTTAATAAAAGAAAGACAAATTCCAAATTACCCATATCAAAAATAAAAAAAAATTATTAATTTACCACAAGTGAAGAGGAAATTAAAACAATAATTAGGCACTATTTTAAGTGAAATGAATGAATGCTTAAAAATATAAGTTGCCTAGATTGACAAAAGAGTGAATAAAATATTTAAATAGCCACATTTTAGAAAAATAAACTGAACAACCCATAAGTGAATTCCCTAAGAAAAAATCACCAGAGTCAGATGAATTTGCAAATGAATTCTACTAAACATTTAAAGAGCAACTAATTCCAATTCTATATAAATTATTTGGGGAAAATAGGTGAAGAAGGAGTTTTGCCAAATTCTATATGGCTAAGATCCGAAGGAGGCAAAACAGAGAAAGAAAATTATAGACCAATTTCCCTAATGTAAATGGATATTTAAAAATTTAATAAAATATTTGCAAAGAAATTACAATTTGTCATAAGGATAATACACCAAGATCAGGTGATATTTATACCAGGAATACAAAGTGATTCAATTATTGAATGATTCTACCATTGAATGATTCAATAGTAGAATTATAAGCACCATTGATCATATCAGTAACAAAACAGTGATCAAATGATTTTCTCAATAAATGCAGAAATAAAGTTTTTGACAAAACACAGAAGCCATTCCTTTAAAAATACCAAAATCATAGGAGTAAAGGAAGAACATCTTAACTTGATTGAGTAATTTCTATCTAAAACTACCAACAAACATTATACTTAATGAATATAAACTAGAATCCTTCCCAATAAGATCAGGGTGAAACAAGGATGCCTATTATCACCATTATCTTTCAATATTTTACTAGAAATATTAACTTAGTGATTATAGAAAAAAACAAATGGAAGGAATTCAAATAGGCAGTGAGGAAACACAATTATCACTCTTTGGAGATGATATGGTGGTATACTTAGAGAATCCTAGAGAATCAAGTAACAAACTCTTTGAAATAATTAACAACTTCAGCAAAGTCAGAAGTTATAAAATAAATCCACATAAATCACCAGCATTTCTTTCTACAACCTGCAATGTCTAGCAGCTAGAAATAGAGAAATTCCATTCAAAATAATTGTAGACAATGTAAAATAGAAAAATGTAAAATGTGAAATAGTCTCCCTGCTAAGACAAACCCAGGAATTACATGGACACAATTACAAAACACTTATTCATTCATTCATTCATTCATTTAATTATTTATTTATTTGTTGTTTGCATCATTCATTTCCACAAAATTTTGAGTTACAAATTTTCTCCCCATCTTTCCCCTATCACCCACCCCCAATACATTGATCCTGCTGAATATCTCTTCTCCAATCTACTCTCTCTTATATCCTTCCCTTCCCCCCCCCCCCCCACTTTCTAGTAGGGCAAGATGGATTTCTAGACTCCAGTGCCTGTATATCTTATTTCCCAGTTGCATGTAAAAAACAATTTTTTAACATTTGTTTTTAAAACTTTGATGTCCAGATTCTTTCAATTTTTCCCTCCTCATCCATCCCCATTGTGAAATTAAGAAATTAAATATAGTCTGTACATGTGTAATTACTCAAAACATTTCCATAGTAGTTATATTGTGAAATACTAACTATATTTCCCTCCATCCTATCCCACATTTCACTCATTCTATTTTCTACTTTGACCCTTTCCCTTTTCAAATGTATGTGCTTCTAACCTCCCTTTCCCCCAATCTTGCCCTCTCTTGTATCATCCCCCCTTTTATCCTCTCCCCCCTAATTTCCTTTAGGGTAAGATACTCAATTTAGTGTGCATGTTAATCCTTCCTTAAGCCAAATTCAATTAGAGTAAGGTTGACCCATTCCCTTTCACCCTTCTGTTGTTCCTCTCCAATGTAATAGTTTTCTCTTGCCTCATTTATATGAGATAATTTACCCCATTCTGTCTTTCTCTTTCTCCTTCCCTCATTATATTCCTCTCTCACCTCTTAATTTTATTTTGTAGATATCATCCTTTCCTATTGAACTCATCCTGTGACTTCTGTCTATATATACATGTATACACATATAAACATACTCACATATGTATTTATTCACACATACACCTTCCTAGGCAAACATACATGTAAGTATACAAACATATATGTAAGTATATATGCATACATGTATGCAAGTATACATATACATACATACATACACACATATACGTTTGCTTCAGCTATCTTCATACTGAGAAAAGTCTCATGAGTTACAATTATATTTTTTCCATGTAGGAATATAAATAGTTCAACTTTAATAAGTTCCTTTTGAATTATTTTTCCTGTTTACCTCCTAATGATTCTCTTGCTTCTTGTATTAGAAAGTCAAATTTTCTGTTCAGCTCAGGTTTCTTTCATCAAGAACACTTGAAAGTCCTCTATTTCATTGAATGCCCATATTTTCCCCTGAAGCATTATACTCTGTTTTGCTGGGTAGGTGATTCTTGGTTTTAATCCTAGCTCCTTTGACCTCTGAAATATCATATTCCAAACCCTTTCAATCCCTTAATGTACGAGCTGCTAGATCTTGAGTTATCCTGATTGTGTTTCCACAATACTTAAATTGTTTCTTCCTGACAGCTTGTAATATTTCCTCCTTGACTTGGGAACACTGGAATCTGCCCATGATATTTTTAGGGGTTTTCTTTTTGGGATCTTTTTCAAGAGGCAATCAATGAATTCTTTCAATTTCTATTTTGCCCTCTGGTTCTACAACATCAGTTCTACAACAAATCACTTTTCACATGAATAAAGTAAGAGCTAAATAATTGCAAAAATATCAGTAACTCATGGTTAGACTGATTTAATATAATAAAAATGACAATTTGGCCTAAATTAACTTGCTTATTCTGTGCCATAACAATCAAACTGCCAAAATATTATTTTATTGAGCTAGAAAAAATAATGAAATTTATATAGAATAACAAAAGATCAAGGATATAAAGGGAATTGATGAAAAGAAAAAGAAAGGCGGCCTTCCTGTGAAAGATCTAAAACCATATTATGAAGTGGCAATCATCAAAACTATTTGGTACTGACTAAAAAATAAAGTTCTAGATCAGTGTAATAGGATATCAGGGTTGGAGAACCTGTGTCCTTGAAGACATATGTGGTTTTCTAGGTAATTGGGTGTGGCCTTTTGACTGAGTCCAAGTTTTATGTAACAACTCTTTTAATTAAGGGGATTTATTCTGTGAAGTTTCATTTCAGTAAAAGGGTCACACTTGAGGACATAGAGGACCACATGTTTAATTGAGGCTGCAGGATCATCACTCCTTGCCTAGGTACACAAGATACAGTAATAAATGACTATAGCAATCCACTATTTGATAAACCTAAAGACTCTAGCTTCTGGGATAAGAACTCACTATTTGACAAAAACTGCTGGGAAAACTAGAAAACAGTATGACAGAAGTTAGGCATAGGCCAACATCTCATACCATCTCCTAAGATAAGGTCAAAATGAGTGCATGGTTTACACATAAAGGATGATACCATAAACAAATCAGGGGAGAAAAGAATAGCTTACTTGTCAGATATCTGGACAAAGGAAAAATTTATGACCAAGTAAGAGATAGATAACATTATAACATTATGAAATGCAAAAGGGATAATGTTGATTACATTAAATTTAAAAAAAAAAGGTTGTTCACACACAAAGCCAATGTAACCAATATTAGAAGGAAAACAAGTCTGGGAAACATTGTTTTCTATTTTTACAGCCAGTGTCTCTGATAAATCCCTCATTTGTCAAATATACAGATAATTGGTTAAAATTTACAAGAATACAAGTCATTTCCCAATTGATAAATGGTCAAAGAATGCAAATAGGCAGTTTGCATTCTTTCTTGAAGAAATTAAAGCAAGCAATGGAGTTGAACCAAGATGGTGGAACTTAAGCAGGAATTTATCTGAGCTCCACAATGAATAATGTCATTAACCTCTAAAAAGTGAATCTAAATGGATTTTAGAGTGACAGAATCCATTGGGAGATGGAGTGTGGCAGATTCCCAGTCCAGGAAGGTGCCCATGTAGGACTGAGTAGAGGGAGCAAAGAGTATGTTGGGGCTGCATGAGTACAGGCCTGAGAATAGACTGCAGCAGAGCAAGAGTGAGCCCTAGCCAGTGGATTCACCCACCAAAAGGGCAAATCGCAGACCTCTCACCACCCAACAGAGGATCTGTAGGAGCTGGGTAAAAGAAACTGCAGGGCCTGTGGCAGCACCAGCAGCTTCTCCTGGGGCTCTCAGCCCACAGCCTGGAGGTTTAAAAATCACCTACCTGTACTACTGGGTGCCAAGATGACAGAGTAAACTTTAGCTGCTCTCATAACCCTCCCTGAGCCCAAAAACCCAAAGATTATTACTCCATCCAGTGTAGAATCCTGAAATAGTGGAAGCAGCAGCAGGCTTGGGAGTCCTAGGTGAAGGGTGTGACTGAAGCTGTGCTGAGCCTGAAGTGAAGGGTGGGAGGCATCTCAAGCAGCCCCATCTCAGCTGACCAGCAGGAGATCCCAAAGCCCAGGGGGATGGAGACAGACAGCTCTGACACAAGAAGCCCAGGTGTTCCTTACCACAATCATGGAAATCTGCAGACACCAAGGAGGCAGGCCATCAGCTGCTGAGTATACCTGAGCTGCAGCCCAGGGGCACAGAAAAAGGAACCTAAAGTGTCCAGACAACCCTTGCCAAACACCTTACTCTGTGACCCTCAGGATAATCCAGGGGAAAAACTGAGAGTCCTGGCCTTGACCTTAGTCTAGACACTCAGAAGCTATACCTCACAAAGTCAACAACCAGGCCCCTTGATCCCAGCTTGAGAAGTGTGGGTCAGAGTCCTCTGTACCCCAGAAACAGAAGTCCACTTTAAAGGTCAGGAAATAGGCAACAATGATGGGCAAGAAGGAAGCTAGGAAATCAAGAAGAAAAATAATTCAATCCTATTATAGTTAACAAGAACAACCAAATTCAGAGGACAACATTTGATTCTGTACTCACACCTGAGATGACAGAAGGAAATATGAATTAGCCTCAAGCCAAAAAAAGCATTCTTGGAAGAGCTCAAGAAAGATTTTAAAAGCATAATTAGAGAGGTAGACTGACAAATTCTTTTAAAATTACATTGACCAAAATGGAAAAAAAAATCTCACTGAAGAAAACAAATCATTAAAAAGTAAAATTTGTGAACTGCAGAGAGGTTCAAAATCTAAGTGGAGAAAATACCTCCCTAAAAATGAAATCTGTATATATGGAAAAAGAGTTTTAAAAACTGAGGAAAATAATTTACAAAAATTAGAATCAGTCAATTTGAAGCTAAGGACTCTATGATGCATCAAGAATTAGTCAAATAAAACATAAAGATTGAAAAATTAGAAGAAAATGTAAAATAGTTCAATGGAGAAACGACTGACCTGGAGAACAGATGCAGGAGAGATAACCTAAGAATTATTGGTCTACCAAAAAGCCATGATGAAAAAAACAAAACAAAACAAAACAGCCTGGGAAGTGGGGCTAAGATGGCAGAAAAGAAGGAGTAACTTCTCTAAGCTTCTTCAAGAATTCTGTCCCTAACCTCTAAAAAGTGAAATTGAACGGATTTTAGTGAGACAGAACCCACTGAGAGACAGAGTGTGGCAGTTTCCCAGTCCAGGATAGTGCCTACTCAGGTTTGGGCAGGGGGAAAACAGAGCACACAGGAGCTGCATAAGTGCAGATCTGAGAGCAGACTACAACCATACAATCATTCAATTGCATGTGGCTGGGTCAAGCTAATATAACAAAAATGATAATTTTACCTCAATTAAATTACATATTTAGTGCCATACCAATCAATCTACCAAACAATTACTTTACAGAACTAGAAAAAACAGTAACAAAATTCATTTGGAAGAACAAAAGGTCCAGAATATCAAGGGAATTAATGAAAAGAAATGCTAGGGAAGGTGGCCTAGTCATAACAGATTTTAATCTGTATTGTAAAGTAGTAGTCATCAAAACTACTTGGTAATGGCTGAGGAATAGTATCGTAGATCAGTGGAATAGTTTGGGTACATGAGATGCAGCTTTCAATGACTATAGTGATCTACTGCTTGATAAACCCAAAGACCCAAGTTTTGTGTGTGATGACTAATTTTGATAGATAGGCCTCCTCTCAGCAATGCAAAGTTATAAGACAATTCCAAAAGACTCGTGATGGAAAGAGATATACACTTCCAGAGAAAGAACTACAGAGTCTGAATGCAGACTGAAGCAAACTGCTTTCTTTCTTTCTTTTCCTTGTTTTGTTTTGTTTCCTCTTTCCCATTGTTCATTCCATTGGTTATAATCCTTCTTTACAACCTTACTAACGTTTAACGTGAAAGTATTTGTAGATCCTATATTTGATTGCTTGCATGGGGGGGGGGGCAGGGAGGAGAGATGGGGGTAGATAATTTGAAACTCAAGGGATTGTGGAATTGAATGTTGTAAACTTAAAGTAAAAACATAAATGAAAAACTACAAATACAGAAAAAAGAAATTAAAGCAATCAAAAGACATAAAAATTGCTCCAAATTTCTTAAATTAAAAATGTGCAACTTAAAACAACTTTGAGGTACCACCTCTCTTTTTTCAGATTGACTAATACGACAAAAGAAGAAAATTATAAGTGTTGAAGAAGATGTGAGAAAATTGGAACATTAATGCATTGTTAGAGTTGTGAACTCATCCAAACATTCTGGAAAACAATTTGAAACTATGCCCAAAGGACTATTAAAAATGTGAATGCCCTTTGATCCAGCAATACCACTACTAGATTAGTATCCCAAGGAGATCATTAAAAAAATGAAAATGACCCATGTATACAAATATATTTATATCAGCTCCTTTTGTGCTGGAAAGAATTGTAATTGAGGGGATGTCCATCAACTCAGGAATGACTGAACAAGTTGTGATATATGAGGGTAATGAAATAGTGTTTTACTATAAGAAATGAGGAGTAGGTGGATTTCAGAGGAAAAAAAACTACTGGAAAGAGTTACATGCATTGATGATGAGTGAAGTTAACGGAACCAGGAGATCATTGTACACAATAACAGCAACTTTGTGTGGTGATCAACTAGGGCGGACTTAACTCTTCTCAGAAATATAATGGTGTGAGACAGTTCTAAAAGAATCATGGTGAAAAACAACAAAAAAAGACATGATTGAAAATGCTATCCACATTCAGTGAAAGCACTATGTAGTCTGAATTCAGATTAAGTCATAATATTTTCCTTTTTTGTTTTCTCTTATGTTTTTTTTCCTTTTCTATTCTTTCATAATGTGAGTATTGTGGAAACATGTCTAACATGATTATACATGCATAACCTATATTAGATTGCATGTTGTCTTGGGGACCAAGGGATGGAAGGGAGAGGGAGGACAATTTGGAAATCAAAATCTTATAAAAGTGAGTCTTGAAAACTATCTTCATATATAATTACATATATATATTTTATAATATCATATAATCATAATGGTAATATTAATAATATTATTATAATATCACATATAATATAATATTTTAAATATATAATTACTTTGTTATCATTGTGGTGTCATAAACTGTGGAATCATAAAATGTGCTTATCTTTTGCACATTATTCTTATTTTGGAACTGGTTGAGAGTCAGTGTTTAGCTTTACATCTTGTTGGTTACATGACCCAGAAAAGGGAACGTACAATAAAATGGTAGTTTCCTGTGTTTTCCCAAAGCTCCTATTATAATGTCTTGTCATTTATAGGCAGCTGAGTGGGTCTTGTGTTTAAAGCACCAGATTTGAAATCAGGAATATCTGAATTCAAACACTGCCTCAGCAACTACTAGCTGTGTGACACTGTATAAGGCTTTTGGCTTCAGTTTTCTCATTTGTAAAATGATGATAATAATATGATCTAACATAGTTATTGTAAGAATCAAAGGAGATAACACATGTGCAGTGCTTTACAGGAGGTTGTTCAGTCATTTTTCAGTCATGTTTGACTGAATAGTGACTCCATTTGTGGTTTTCTTGGCAAAGATATTGGAGTGGTTTGCCACTTCCTTATCTAACTCATTTTATAGATGAGGAAGCTGAGGCAAACAGGGTTAAGTGACTTGACCAGGGTCACACAGATAGTATTTGAGGCTGGATTTGAACTCCTATCCTCCTGACTCCAGGATCAGTACTTTATCCAATTTGCCACTTACCTGCCCTAAATATAAATGCTAGTTATTATCATTATTATCATCATGGTATGTAGGTGATCTTGAATGTTTGAAAGTATGCAAATAGAGGAAAAGTTGTGCCAGCTTCTACCACAAAGGAAGGGCTTAGAATATGGTTTTTATGACAAAGTATTTCTGCTTTCTGAGGAAGTGTCTAGTTAAGTACAAAGAGTCTCATATCCAGTAAGCTGACTACTGGGTGATGAATTCTATAACCATGGAAACCAATGAAACAAAGAAAAATGCAGAATGGTCCACAGTTCTGCAAATCCCCATTCACCTCCACAGTCACACTAGTTGAATAAATGAAAAAAAAAAACAACAACAAGGAAAGAGAAGATGAAGAATCACACTATTTTTTATCGTCTATTTGCAATAATTTTAGCTGTTTTTATTCAAAGTGAAATCCTTGTCCAATAAACATGATAAACATATTACTAGATAACCAAAACATATTGACAACTTCAGTATAAAGGAAGCTATAATATATATAAAGACTCTAGATAAATGCAACACCGATTCACAGATTTTTCCTGGGATAATAAAATGAAGAAGTTGGCAGAACTAGGCTCATCTTTTGAAACAAGAAATGTCATTTTGGGGAGTACTTGATAATCTCTTATTTAAATAATCATCATGAAAATAAGCAGAAAAGACCAGGATGAAGAAAATATATGTCAATATCTGTCTCAGAGGATGAGCAAGCTGTTAAATTCTCTGTTTATATATAGGACAAATAGTGCAGATGAACAATAAGCTCATCTTGGAATCAGACAAGAAGAAAGGAGCCTCGATTGCTAATAATGTTTATTTACAATTGCTGCTGTCTTGGTATCAGTTAAGACAACTCCAGACCCATTCCTTGTTTTTGTGCTAACCAAACCACAAACATCTGCTATTGAGCCCAAGCCTCTCCCCCCATAAATGCAAGTTTTAAAAATAACACACTACCTCAATGGGTAGTAGCAAGACATATAATACAACTGCCTCTGAAGAATTAAACATAAGTACTATACAGAAGACAATGGAGAGGTTTAAGGTGAGGATGAGGAGGGTACAACAAATAACCAATGAAAAAATCCAAAGAAGAGAAATAAGGAATTGTATGAAAGGAAAGTAAAGTTGGTGGTTCATTTGGAAAGAATAAATTTTGTATCAATTATATTACTTATGTTTCACAAAGTGTCCCTCTTTTTTCCCCACCCAGAGAAAAATTCCTAATAAGACTAAAAATAAAGAAAATATTTCAGCAAAACTAACCAAACTATTTAAAAAATCCAACATGATATGTAGCATTCCCACTTCTCCGCAAATGAAAGAACAAAGGCACTTTCTCATCTTTCTTCTTTGGGACTAGGCTTCATCATTGTAACCACACAACATTCAATTTCAAGTATTCTGGGTTTTTTGTTTGTTTTGTTTTGTTCAAATTGTAGTAATTTTATGTATTGTTTTCCTGGTACACCAATTTATCGGCAGCTAAGAGAAGCAGTAGATAGTTCACAGGACTTAGAGTCAAGAATACCTGACTTTAAATCCTGCCTCAGGCACTAGCTATATGATGTTGGACAAATCACCTACTACCTCTGTGTCTCAATTTTCTCATCCATAATATAGGTATAATAATAGCACCTATCTTTTAAGGTTGTTATAAAGATATTTGTAAATCTTTAAATGCTACATAAATGCTAGATATTAATGTTCTATTTCATTCATGTGTGTATATACAATTACATAAATAAGCACATCTGTATAGATATACATACACATACATAAATACATATACATACATACATGCATACATACATACATGCGTACATACATACATGCATGCATGCATGCATGTATGCATATTTGTATACTGTTTAGTCAGTCCCCAAACAAAAGTCATCTACTATGTTTCTACTTCTTTTCTGGGTGAGTTGAAACTTCAGACTTGTCTTGATTTGCGTTTCTCTTATATTTGTGATTTAAAGAAATCTTTCATATGGTTGATACTACTTTGCGATCCTTGCATTGCAAACTGTTTGCTCATATACTTTGAGCATTTATCCATTAAAGAATGGTTCTTGGTCTTCCCTATTCTCTTAGTTGCCTGTTTATCTTGGATATCATATATTCATATGCCATATAGATTTTGATATCCTTATCTATTATTTCATAGAAGTTTGTTGCATTGTTTTGTTCATACAAAAGCCTTTTAGTTTCATGTAAACAAATTTATCCTACGAAACCTGGAGTCCCTTTCCAGGTTTCTGCCTCACTAGCTAGAAAAGTGATTCACTACACTTGAGGGATGACCTCACCTTCATCATTGGCGTACTCAGCCTTCTCCATGGCTGCCAGCATGGAAAGAGGAAGTTGCTGAAAAATCTTTGCTTCCCAACTATGGTAGTTATTATTTTTTGCTGTTGTTACTCTATCATTCTTAAAGCAGATCAATGACATCAGGAGGATGCTGTCTTGACTTGCACGTTAATTGGATTTAATGGAAGCAGAGTCCCACAAAGTTGTCAGCCTCAGCGTCTTCTCCAGAGTCATCAAAATCTAGTGTCAAGAAGAAGTCAAGGTGAATGATGATGGCCCAAGACACAGTGGATGACCATGGCCTTTCTAAATTAAAGTCTTTCCCACTCTCAGTCAGTCTGAAGCAACCTCCATGCTATAACTAAGGTGAATGTAAGAACTGAGACAAAAGATGGTTTAATTACCATTATAAAACTATCTATCTGTGCTGGAAAGACCCTCAAATTTTCTGGCCAGAACATAAAACAAATGATCTTTATACTCATTCTAGGCCAGTGGTTCTCAACCTGCAGGTTGCGACC
>JAQQSU010000866.1:0-16968 GCA_028627135.1 Pseudochirops cupreus
TTGGTGGTGGTGCTGCTGGTGCTGCTGATGAGGCAGCTGGTGGTGCTGATGCTGGTGGTGTAGGTGGTGGTGGTGGAAGTGGAGGTGGTGGTGGTGGTACTGGTGCTGTTGCTGCTGGTGCTAGTTGTAATGATGGTGGTGGTGGTTCTGGTGGTGCTACTAGTGCTGCTGGTGCTGGTGCAGGTGGTGGTGCTGGTGGGGGTGATGCTGCTTGTGCTGCTGTTGCTTCTATGGTTGCTAATGGTAGTGGTGGTGGTGGAGGTTCTAGTGCTGGTGCTGTTGGTGCTACTGATGGTGGTGGTGGTGTTCGTGGTAGTGGCAGTGGTGGTAGAGGTGATTCTGTGGTGATTCTGGTGGTGTTGCTGGTGCTGCAATTGCTGCTGGTGGGAGAGGTGGTGGTGCTGGTTGTGCTGCTGGTTGTGGTTGTGGTTGTGGTGGGGGGGTTAGTGGTGGTGGTGCTGGTGCAGGTGCTGGTGGTGGTTGTTCTGATGGCAGTGGTGGACGAGGTGGTGATGCTGGTGTTTGTACTGGTTCTAGTGGTGGTGGTCCTGGTACTGGTGGTGCTGGTTCTACTGCTACTGCAGGTGCTGGTGGTGTAGCTGGTGGTGCTGGTGGTCGTGGTAGAAGTAGAGGTGGTGGTGGTAGTGGTGCTGGGGCTGCTGGTGATGCTGGTGGTGGCTCTGGTGGTGCTATGGGTAGTTCTGCATGTGATGATGCTGGTGGTGCTGCTGCTGGTCATGGTGTTGGGGGTGCTGCTGAGTGTGCTAGTTGTGATGGTGTTGGTATGGTAGTGGTTCTGGTGGTGAGACTAGGGCTGCTGGTGCTGGTGCTGCTGGGGGTGCTGCTGCTCATGCTGATGGTGCTTCTAGTGCTGCTATTGGTGGTGGGGGGTGGTTTTGGTGCTGGTGCTAATGCTGTTGGTGCTGCTGCTGGTGGTGGTAGTTGTGGTGGGGTGGTGGTAGTGGTGATTCTGGTGGTGGTCTGGTGCTGCAGTTGCTGCTGGTGGGAGAGGTGGTGGTACTCTTTATGCTTTTGGTTATGGTTGTGGTTTTGGAGGTGGTGGTAGTGGTGGTGGTGCTGGTGCTGGTGGTGTTGATGGTGATAGTGATGGTGCTGGTAGAGCAGGTGCAGGTGGTGGTTGTTGCGACAGTAGTGGTAGTGGTGATGGTGATGATGGTGTTTGTGTGGGTGCTGGTGGTGGTGGTGCTGATACTAGCGGTGGTGGTCCTGGTACTGGTGCTGGTGATGTTGGTGGTTGTGCAGGTAGTGTTGGTGGTGCTGAGGCTGGTGGTGGTGGTGCTGCTGCTGCTACAGGTGCTGGTGGTGTAGCTGGTGGTGCTGTTGGTGTTGCTGCTGGTGTTGCTGGTGTTGGTGGAAGTGGAAGTGGAGGTGGTAGTGGTGCTGTTGGTGCTACTTATAATGCTATATGTGATGGTGCTGGTGGTAATGCTCGTGGTGGTAGTGGTGGTGGTGGAGTTGGTAGTGGTGGTAGTGGTGCTGGTGCTGTTGGTTCTACTGGTGGTGCTGGTGGTGGTGGTTGTGCTGGTGGTAGCGGTGCTGGTGCAGGTGATGGTGGTGCTGGTGTTGGTGTTGATGCTATTGGTGCTGCTGGTTGTGTTGGTGATCATGAGAGTGCTGGTAGTAGTGATGGTAGATGTGATTCTGCTGGTGCTACTGGTCCTGCTGTTGCTGCTGGTGCGAAAGGTGGTGGTTCCGGTTGTGGTTGTGGTGGTAGTGATATTGGTGCTGGTGCTGGTGCTGGCGCTGGAGGTGCTGGTGGTGTTGCTGGTGGTGGTGTTATTGGTATTGGTGGTGGTGCTGCTGGTGCTGCTGGTCATGGTGTTGGTGATGCTGCTGGTGGTGCTACTTGTGATGGTGGTGGTGGTCCTGATTTTGATGCTGATACTGGTAGGGTTGGTGGTGTCAGTGGTACTTGTGGTACTGATAGTGCTGGTGGTGGTTCTTGTGGTCATTGTGGAGCTGCTGCTGGTACTGCTACTGCTGGTGCTGGTGCTGCTAGTTGTGGTGCTGGTACATGTGCAGGTGGTGGTGGTGTGGTTGCTGGTGCTGGGGTGGTGCTTTAGGTGGTTGTGGTGCTTGTGGTACAAGTTCTGGTGCTGGTGCAGATGGTAATGGTGGTGTAGTGGTGTTGGTGCTGGTAGTGCTGCTAGTCATGGTGTTGGTGATGCTGCTGGTGGTGTTAGTTCTTATGGTGGTGGTGATGATGGTGGAGGTGCTGGTGCTAGTGGTGGTTCTGGTGCTGCTCCTAGTGCTGCTAGTGCCGGTGCTGGTGCTGATGCTGTTTGTGCTATTATTGGTGATGGTGGTGGTGGTATTGGTGGTGCTGGTGCTGGTGGTGCTGGTGGTGGATCTTGTGGTGGTTGTGGTGGTGCTGTGGGTGGTACTGCTGGTGCTGGTTGTGCTGGTACTGCTGGTTGTGGTGTTGGTCATGGTACACATGGTGCTGTGGGTGGTGCTGGTGGTAGTGGTGGTGGTGGAGGTGGTGGTACCTGTGGTGGTGGTGGTGGTGGTAGTGGTGGCATTGATGGTGGTTTTGCTGATGGGGGTGGTGGAGGTGCTGGTGATAGTGCTGGTGGGGGTGGTGTGGGTGCTGGTGGTGCAAGTGGTGGTGCTGGTGGTGTTTGTTGAGTCAGTGGTGGTGGTGATGCTGGTGTTTGTACAGGTGCTGGTGTTGCTGGTACAGCTGCTGGAGCTGTTGGTGGTTATGCAGGTAGTGTTGGTGGTGCTGGTGTAGCTGGTGGTGCTGATGCTGGTGGTGTAGGTTGTGGTGGTGGAAGTGGATGTGGTGGTGGTAGTGGTACTAGTGCTGCTGGTGGTAGTACTGCTGGTCATGATGTTAGCAGTGCTGCAGGTGGGGCTAGTTGTAATGATGGTGGTGGTTCTGGTGGTGCTACTAGTGCTGCTGGTGCTGCTGCTGGTGGAGGTGGTGGAGGTTCTGGTGCTGCTTCTGGTTCTGTTGGTGCTGCTTCTGGTGGTGGTGGTTGTGGTGGTGCTCATAGTAGTGGCGGTGGGGGTAGAGGTGATTCTGGTGGTGCTTCTGGTGCTGCAGTTGCTGCTGATGGGAGAGGTGGTGGTACTGGTTGTGCTGCTGGTTATGGTTGTGGTTGTGGTGGTAGTGATATTGGTGCTGGTGCTGGTGCTGGTGGTGGAGGTGGAGGTGCTGGTGGTGTTCCTGGTGGTGGTGGTATTGGTATTGCTGGTGGTGCTGCTGGTGGTGCTACTTGTGATGGTGGTGGTGGTGGTCCTGATTCTGATGCTGATACTGGTAGGGTTGGTGGTATCGGTGGTGCTTGTGGTACTGGTAGTGTGGTGGTGGTTCTTGTGGTCATTGTGGAGCTGTTGCTGCTGGTGCTGCTGACAATGCTGGTGCCACTAGTTGTGGTGTTGGTGGTACACGTGCTGGTGGTGGTGGTGGTATTCTGGTGTTGCTTCTGGGGTGGTGCTTGTGGTGGTGATGGTGTTTGTAGAGCATGTTCTGGTGTTGGTGCTGGTACAGGTGGTGGTGGTGGTGCTGCTGGTAGTGCTGTTAGTCATGGTGCTGGTGATGCTGCTGGTGGTGCTAGTTCTGATGGTAGTGGTGGTGGTCCTGGTGCTGATGCTATTTGTGCTGGTGGTGGTGGTGGTGGTAGTGGTGGTGCTGGTGCTGCTGGTGGTTCTTGTTGTGGTTGTGGTGGTGCTACGGGTGGTGGTGTTGGTGCTGGTGGTGCTGGTTGTGGTTTTGGTCGTGTTATGCATGTTGCTGGTAGTAGTGGTGGTGGTGGCGGTGATCGTGGTGTTGCTGTTTGGGATGGTGTGGGTACTGTTGGTGCAGGTGGTGTTTGCTGTGTCAGTAGTGGTGGTGGTGTTAGTGATACTGGTGTTTGTACAGGTGCTGGTCGTGCTGGTATAGCTGCCAGTGGGTTGGTACTGCTGCTGGTCCTGCTGGTGGTTGTGCAGATGGTGTTGGTGGTGCTGAGGCTGCTGGTGCTGCTGGTGGTGCTACTTGTGATGGTGGTGATGGTGGTGGTGGTGGTACTAGTTCTAGTTCTGATACTTGTGGTAGTGGTGGAGGCAGTGGTGCTTGTGGTATTGCTGGTGCTGGTGACAGTTCTTGTGGTAGTTGTGGTGGTGCTGTGGGTGTTGTTGCTGGTGATGGTGCTTCTGGTTGTGGTGTTGGTCACACAAATGCTGGTGGTGGTGGTGCTGGTGGTAGTGGTGGTGGTAGTGGTGGTGGTGGTGTTGTTGCTGGTGGGGGTGGTGGAGGTGCTAGTGGTGGTACTGGTGGTAGAAGTGGTGGTGCTGGTGGTTCAGGTTGCTCCTGCTGCTGCTGTTGGTGGTGGTGATACTGGTGTTTATACTGGTGCTGGTGGTGCTCCTGCTGGTGCTGTTGGTGCTGCCATTGCTGCTGCTGGTGCTACTTGTGATGATGGTGGTGGTGGTCGTGCGGGTACTTGATCTGGTGCTGATACGGGTAGCAGCGGTGGGAGCTATAGTGCTTCTGGTGCTGCTGGTGCATGTGGTGGTTCTTACGGTGTTTGTAGTGGTGGTTCTGGTGGTGTTGCTGGTGCTGGTGGTGCTGGTTATGGACTTGGTGGTGGTAGAAGTGGTGGTGGTGGACGATCTAGTGGTGGTACTTGTGGGGGTTGTAGGTGTGGGGTGGTGCTGGTGGTACAGGTGCAAGTGGTGGTTTTTGTGATGCTAGAGGTGGCAGTTGTGGTAATGCTGGTGTTTGTACTGGTGCTGCTGCTGGTGGTAATGGTGCTGGTGATGGTGGTTGTGCAGATTGTGACGGTGGTGCTGAGGCTGGTAGTGCTGATGGTGCTGCTGGTAGTACTGCTGATGCTGGGGGTGCAACTGGTTGGGCTAGTACTGGTGGTGTTGGTGGTGGTGATGGCAGTGGTGGTGGTGGTGATCCTGTTGTTATACTGGTGGTGGTAGTGGTTCAGGTGGTGCTGGTGGTGCTGCGGGTAGTGCTAGATGTGATAGTGCTGGTGTTGGTAGTGGTGTTAGTGATGGTGGTGGTGCAAGTGGTGCTTGTGGTGCTGGTTCTGGTGGTTGTGCTGCTAATGTTGGTGTTGGTGGTCCTAGTGGGGCTCATGGTGGTGGTGGTGGTAGTGCTCATGCTGTTGGTGCTTCCAGTGCTGGTGCTGGTGGTGCTGGCGCTCCTGCTGGTGCTGTTGTTGCTGCTTGTGGTGGTGGTGGTCATGGTGGTCATGGTGGTCACGGTGGTGCTGGGGTGATTCTGGTGGTGCTGCTGGTGCTGCCGTTGCTGCTGAGGGTGCTACTTGTGTTGATCGTGGTGATGGTAGTGGTGGTGGTGGTGGTGGTACTTGTTCTGCTGCTGCTACTGGTAGCAGTGGTGGAGGCTGTGGTGCTTGTGCTGGTGGGGGTTCTTGTGGTGGTTGTGGTGGTGCTGCTGGTGCTGGTAGTACTGGTGCTGCTGGTTGTGGTGGTGGTTGTGGTAGTGTTGCAGGTGGTTGTACTAGTGATGGTGGTGGTGGTGGGAGTGGTGGTGTTGGCAGTGCTGGTGCTGCTGCTAATGCAGCAGGTTGTGATGTTGGTGGTACACGTGTTGGTTGTCATGGTGGTGTTGTTGCTAGTGCTGGTGCTGGGGGATGTGCTTCTAGTGTAGGTGCTGGTGCAGGTGGTGGTAGTGGTGGTGGTACTGCTGGTCATGATGTTGGTGAAGTTTCTGGTGGTGCTACTTGTGATGGTTGTTGTGGTGGTGCTGGTTCTGGTACTGATACTGGTAATAGCGGTGGGGGGGATGGTACTCCTAATGCTGCTGGCGCTGGTGTTGGTGCTGATTTTGTTGTTTTTGCTGGTGGTAGTGGTGGTTCCTCTGGTGGTGCAGTGGGTGCTGCTGTTGGGAGTGGCGGTGGTGCTGGGGTGATCCTTGTGGTGCTGCTGGGGGTTCCATTGCTACTGATGGTGCTATTTGTGATGGTGGTGGTGATGGTGCAGATGATGGTGGTGGTGGTGGTTGTGCTGCTGGTGTTGGTCCTGTGGGTGCTCATGTTGTGGTGGTGGTAATGCTCATGCTGCTGGTGCTTCCAGTGCTAGTACTGGTGCTGGTGGTGCAGTTGCTCCTACTGGTGCTTTTGTTGGTCATTGTGGTTGTGGTGGTGCTGTAGGGAGTGGTGGTGGTGCTGGGGTGATTCTGGTGGTGCTGCTGTTATTGCTGATGGTGCAACATGTGATGGTGGAGGTGGTGGTGCTGTAGGGAGTGATGTTGGTGGTGTCACTCTGGTGGTGCTGCTGATGCTCCAGATGGTGTTACTTGTGATGGTGGTGGTAGTGGTGGTGGTGGTGGCACTTGTTCTGGTGGTGATACTGCTAGCTGTGCTGGAGGTGGGGTGATTGTGGTGTTAGTGGTGGTGGTTCTTGTGGTGGTTGCAGTGGTGGTGTAGGCAGTGTTTCTCGTGCTAGTGGTTCTGGTGCTGCTCCTAGTGCTGCTGGTGTCGGTGCTGGTCCTGGTGCTGATGATGTTTGTGCTGCTGGTGGTGGTGATTCTGATGGTGCTAGAGGTGCTGCTGATGTGAGTGGTGTTGGTGTTGGTTTTACTGCTTGTTTTGGCAGGGGTTCTGGTGATGGTGGTGGTGTAGGTGGTGTTTGTGGTGGAGATGGTACCTGTGCTGCTGCTGGTGGCGGTGGTGTAGGTGGTGCTGCTGCACAATGTGCTGTGGGTTGCGGATGTGGTGGTAGTGGTTGTGATTCTGGTGATGATACTGCTGGCAATGCTGTATGTGATGGTGCTGGGGGTGGTAGTGGTGGTGCAGGTGGTGTTGTTGGTGCTGGTGGAGCTAGTGAAGGTGGTGGTGGATGTGCTGGTGGTGTTGCCGGTGGTTTTGATGTTGTTTTTGGTGGTGGTACTGCTGCTGTTGCTCCTGATCATGGTCTTGGTGGTGCTGTTTCTGGTGCTACTTGTGGTGGTGGTGGTTGTGGTACTTGTTCTCGTGCTGATACTGGTAGTAGTGGTGGACATGGGGTCCTTTGGTGTTGCTGGGGGCGGACCTTGTGGTGGTTGCAATGGTGGTTCTGGTAATGTTGCTCGTGCTAGTGGTTGTGGTGCTACTCCTAGTGCTGCTGGTATTGGTGCTGGTGCTGATGTATTTGCTGGTGGTGGTGGTGGTTCTGGTGGTGTTGCAGGTGTTGCTGGTGGGAGTGGTGGTGGTGCTGGTTGTGCTTCTGGTTTTGGCTGTCGTTCTGGTGTTGGTGGTGGTAATGGAAGTGGTGCTTGTGGTGGAGGTGATGCTTCTGGTGCTGGTGGTGCTGGTGGTGCAGGTGGTGCTGCTGCTCAGTGTGCTGTGGTTGTGGAAGTCGTCATAAGGGTTGTGATTCTGGTGATGGTACTGCTAGTTGTGCTGTATCTGATTGTGCTAGTGGTGGTAGTGTTGTTAGAGGCAGTGATGGTGCAGGTGGTGCTCGTGGAGCTAGTAGTGCTGCTTATGGATGTGCTAGTGGTGTTGCTGGTGGTTCTGCTGCTGCTGTTGTTGTTGTTGTTGTTGTTTTTGGTGGTGGTGGTAGTGGTGCTGCTGCTGCTCCTGGTGCTCCTGATCATGGTCTTGTTGCTGCTGCTGATGGTTGTACTTCGGATGATGGTGTTGGTGGTGGTTCTGGTGCTGATACTGGTAGGGCTGGTGGCGTTGGTGGTGCTGCTGGTGTTGGAGGTGGTTTTTGTGGCAGTTGTGGTGTTGCTTCTGGTGGTGCTGGTTCTCTTGCTGTTGGTACTGGTGCTGCTGGTTGTGGTTTTGGTGGTGGTACACGTGCTGGTGGTGGTGCTATAGGTCCTAGTGGTGCTGCTGGTCATGGTATTGGTGATGCTGCTAGTGGTATTAGTTTTGATGGAGGTGGTGGTGCTTGTAGTTCTGGTGCTGGTGCTGGTTCTTGTCCTGCTCCTAGTGATACTGGTGTTGGTGCTAATGCTGGTGGTGCTGATACTGTTTGTGCTGCTGGTAGATGTGGTGTTGGTTGTGGTGGTGACTCTGGTGGAGCTACTGGTGCTGCTGGTGGGAATGGTGGTGGTGCTGGTTGTGCTGCTGTTTGTGGTTGTTGTAGTGGAGGTGGTGCAGGTGGTGTTGGTGATGATGCTGGTGGTGCTGTTGGTAGTGCTGTATGTGATAGTGCTGGTTGTGGTAGTGGTGTTAGTGGTGGTGGTAGTGTAGGTGGTGTTGGTGGTGCTGATGCTGGTGGTGGTAGTGGTGGTTGTGCTGCTGGTGTTGCTGGTGGCAGTCCTGTGGGTGCTCATGGTGGTGGTATTGGTAGTGCTCATGCTCCTGGGGCTTCCAGTGCTGGTGCTGGTGCTGCTGTTGCTCCTGCTGGTGCTGTTGGTGGTCTTGGTGGTCATGTGGTGGTGCTGGGGTGATTCTGGTGGTGCTGCTATTGCCACTGATGGTGCTACATGTGATGGTGGTGGTGGTGGTGGTGTAGGGAGTCGTGGTGGTGTCATTCTGGTGGTGCTGCTCATGCTGCTGATCCTGGAGATGGTGCTTCTTGTGATGGTGGTGGTGGTGGTGGTGGTACTTTTTCTGGTGGTGATACTTGTAGCAGTGGTAGAGGTGGGGTGCTTGTGGTGTTACTGCTGGTGGTTCTTGTGGTGGTGCTGGTGGTGTTGCTTGTGCTAGTGGTTCTGATGCTGCTCCTAGTGCTGCTGGTGTCAGTGCTGGTGCTGATATTGTTTGTGCTGGTGGTGGTGGTGAATCTGGTGGTGCTACAGGTGCTGCTGGTGGGAGTAATGGTGGTACTGGTTTTGCTGCTTGTTTTAGCTAAGGTTCTGGCGGTTGTGGAGGTGGTGCTTGTGGTGGAGATGGTACCTGTGGTGCTGATGGTGGCAGTGGTGTAGGTGGTGCTGCTCCACAATGTGCTGTGGGATGTGGATGTGGTGGTAATGGTTGTGATTCTGGTGATGATATTGCTGGTAATGTTGTATGTGATGGTGCTGGGGGTGGTAGTGGTGTTAGTGGCAGTGGTGGTGCAGGTGGTGCTGTTGGTGCTGGTGGAGCTAGTGGTGGTGGTGGTGAAGGTGCAGGTGGTATTGCTAGTGGTTTTGATGTTGTTCCTGTTGGTGGTGCTGCTGCTGGTGCTCCTGATCATGGTCTTGGTGGTGCTGCTTCTGGTGCCATTTGTGACGGTGGTGGTGGTTGGGATACTTGTTCTCGTGCTGATACTGGTAGCCGTGGTGGATGTGGGGTCCTTTGGTGTTGCTGGTGGTGTTTCTTGTGGTGGTTGCAGTGGTGGTGCTAGTGGTGTTGCTCATGCTAATGGTTCTGGTGCTGCTCCTAGTGCTGCTGGTGTCAGTGCTGGTGCTGATGTTGTTTGTGCTGGTGGTGGTGCTGATTCTGGTGGTGCTACAGGTGCTCCTGGTGGGAGTGGTGGTGGTACTGGTTGTGCTGCTTGTTTTGGCTGAGGTTCTGGTGGTGGTGGTGGTGGAAGTGGTGCTTGTGGTGGAGATGGTACCAGTGGTGCTGAAGGTGGCGGTGGTGTAGGTGGTGCTGCTGCACAATGTGCTGTGGGTTGCGGATGTGGTGGTAGTGGTTGTGATTCTGGTGATGATACTGCTGGCAATGCTGCATGTGATGGTGCTGGAGGTGGTAGTGGTGTTAGCGGCAGTGGTGGTACAGGTGGTGCTATTGGTGCTGGTTAAGCTAGTGGTGGTGGTGGTGGTGGATGTGCTGGTGGTGTTGCTGGTGGTTTTGATGTTGTTGGTGGTAGTGGTGGTGCTGCTGCTGCTGCTGCTGGTCCTCCTGATCATGGTCTTGGTGGTGCTGCTTCTGGTGCTACTTGTGATGGTGGTGGTGGTTGTGGTACTTGTTCTCATGCTGATACTGGTAGCAGTGGTAGACATGGGGTCCTTTGGTGTTGCTGGTGGCAGTTCTTGTGGCGGTTGCAGTGGTGGTTCTGGTGGTGTTGCTCATGCTAGTGGTTCTGGTGCTGCTCCTAGTGGTGCTGCTGTTGGTGCTGCTGCTCATGTTGTTAGTGCTGGTGGTGGTGGTGATTCTGGTAGTGCTATAGATGCTGCTCGAGGGTGTTGTGGTGGTGCTGCTTGTGCTGCTTGTTTTGGCTGTGGTTCTGGTGGTGGTGGTGGTGGAGGTGGTGCTTGCAGCGGAGGTGGTACCTGTGGTGCAGGTGGTGCAGGTGGTGCTGCTGCTCAGTGTGCTCTGGGTTGTGGATGTGGTGGTAGTGTTGTGATTCTGGTGATGGTACTGCTGGTAGTGCTGTATGTGATGGTGCTGGGGGTGATAATGGTGTTAGTGGTAGTGGTGGTGCTGGTGGTGCAGGTGGAGCTAGTGATGGTGGTGGTGGATGTCCTGGTGGTGTTGCTGGTGGTTTTGATGTTGTTGTTGGAGGTGGTGCTGCTGCTGGTACTCCTGATTGTGGTCTTGGTGGTGCTGCTTCTGGTGCTACTTGTGATGGTGGTGGTGGTTGTGGTACTTGTTCTCATGCTGATACTGGTAGCAGTGGTAGACGTGAGGTGCTTTTGGTGTTGCTGGTAGTGGTTGCAGTGGTGGTTCTGGTGGTGTTGCTTGTGCTAGTAGTTCTGGTGCTGCTCCTAGTGCTTCTGATGTTGGTGCTGGTGCTGAAGTTGATTGTGCTGCTTCTGGTGGTGTTTCTGTTGGTGTTGCAGGTGCTGCAGGTTGGAGTGGTGGTGGTGCTGGTTGTGCTTTTGGTTTTGGCTGTGGTTCTGGTGGTGGTGGTGGTGGAGGTGGTGGTAGTGATGGTGATGTTGTTGGTAGTGCTGGTGCTTGTGGTGGAGGTGGTACTTGTGGTGCTGGTGGTGCTCCTGTAGGTGCTAGTGGTGCTGCTGGTCATGGTGTTGGTGATGCTGCTAGTGGTGCTAGATTTGATGGTGGTGTGGTGCTTGTAGTCCTGGTGCTGGTGCTTGTGCTACTTCTTGTCCTGCTCCTAGTGGTACTAGTGTTGGTGCTAATGCTGGTGGTGCTGATACTGTTTCTGCTGCTGATGGATGTGGTGGTGTGAGTGGTGGGGCTGCTAGTGCTGCAGGTTGAGTTGTTGGTGGTACACGTGCTGGTGGTGATGGTGGCGCTGTTGGTAGTGCTGGTGCTGGGGGTGGTGTTTCTTGTGCTGGGGCAGGTGGTGGTAGTGGTGGTGGTGGTTCTGGTCATGATGTTGGTGAAGTGGCTGGTGGTGCTTCTTGTGATGGTTGTTGTCGTGCTGGTTTTGGTCCTGATACTGGTAGTAGTGGTGGAGGGGATGGTGCTTGAAGTGCTGCTGGCACTGGTGTTGGTGCTGATGTTGTTTTTGCTAGTGGTGGTGATTCTGGGGGTGCTGCGGGTGCTCCTGTCGAGAGTGGTGGTGGTGCTGGGGTGATTCTGGTGGTGCTGCTGGTGCTGCCATTGCTGCTGATGGTGCTACTTGTGATGGTGGTGGTGGTGCAGATACTGGTGGTGGTGGTGGTGGTGGGTGTGTGTCTGGTGTTGGTGATGGTGGTCCTGTGGGTGCTCATGGTAGTGGTAGTGGTAGTGCTCATGCTACCGTTGCTTCCAGTGCTGGTGCTGGTGCTGGTGGTGCTGTCGCACCTGCTGCTGCTATTGGTGGGCATTGTGGTGCTGTAGGGAGTGGTGGTAGTGCTGGAGTGATTCTGGTGGTGCTGCTGTTGCTGCTACTTGTGATGGTGGTGGCAGTGGTGGTGGTGTCATTCTGGTGTTGCTGCTGGTGCTGCTGATGTTGCAGATGGTGCTACTTGTGATTGTGGTGGTGGTTGTGGTGGTGGTGGTGGCACTTGTTCTGGTGCTGATACTAATAGCAATGGTGGAGCTGGGGTGCTTGTGGTGTTACTGGTGGTGATTCTTGTGGTGGTGCTGGTCATGTTGCTCGTGCTAGTGGTTCTGGTGCTGTTCCTAGTGCTGCTGGTGTCGGTGCTGCTGCTTATGTTGTTTTTGATGGTGGTGGTGGTGATTCTGGTGGTGCTACAGGTGCTGCTGGTGGGAACAGTGGAGGTGCTGCTTGTGCTGCTTGTTTGGGCTATGGTTCTGGTGGTGGTGGTGGTGGAAGTGGTGCAGGTGGTGCAGGTGATGCTGCTGCTCAGTGTGCTCTGGGTTGTGGATGTGGTGGTACTGGTTGTGATTCTGGTGATGGTACTGCTGGTAGTGCTGTATGTGGTGGTGCTGGGGGTGGTAATGGTGGTGCTGGTGGTGGTGGTGCTGGTGGTGCAGGTGGAGCTAGTGATGGTGGTGGTGGATGTCCTGGTGGTGTTGCTGGTGGTTTTGATGTTGTTGTTGGAGGTGGTGCTGCTGCTGGTACTCCTGATTGTGGTCTTGGTGGTGCTGCTTCTGGTGCTACTTGTGATGGTGGTGGTGGTTGTGGTACTTGTTCTCATGCTGATGCTGGTAGCAGTGGTAGACGTGAGGTACTTTTGGTGTTGCTGGTGGTGGTTGCAGCGGTGGTTCTGGTGGTGTTGCTTGTGCTAGTAGTTCTGGTGCTGCTCCTAGTGCTGCTGGTGTTGGTGCTGGTACTGATGCTGTTTGTGCTGGTGGTCATGGTGGTGCTAATTATACTAGTGGTGGTTGTGGTGGTGATGGTGCAGGTGGTGCTGGTGGTTGCAGTGGTGCAGGTGGTTCTGGTGGTGTTCTTCAACGTGCTGTGGATTGTGGATGTGGTGGTAGTGGTTGTAGTTGTGGTTGTGGTGCTGTTCGTAGTACTGTATCCAATGGTGCTGGTGATGGCAGTGGTGTTAGCAGTGGTGGCGGTGCATGTGGTGCTGATGCTGCTGGTCTTGCTAGTGGGGGTCGTGGTGTAGGTTCTGGTGGTATTGCTGGTGATTTTGCTGGTGGTTGTGGTGGTGCTGATGTTGCTGCTAGTAATGGAGGTGGTTCCTGTGGTGATTGTGGTGCTGCTGGTGGTGGTGCTGCTGCTCCTGGTGCTGGAGCTGCTGGTTGTGTTGTTGGTGGTAGCACATTTGCTAGCGGTGGTGTTAGTGGTGCTGTAGGTGCTAGTGGTGTTGCTGGTCATGATGTTGGTGATGCTGCTGGTGGTGCGAGTTCTGATGCAGGGGATGTGGTGCTTGTGGTGCTGGTATTGCTGGTGCTGGTGGTGGTTCTGGTGCTGCTCCTAGTGGTCGTGGTACTGGTGGTGCTGATGCTGTTTGTGCTGGTGGTGGTGGTGATTCTGGTGGTGCTGCTGATGGGAGTGGTTGTGGTGCTGGTGGTGGTTCTACTCATAGTGCTGTATTTGATGGTACTGGTTGTAGTAGCGGTGGTGGCGGTGCAGATGGTGCTTATGGTGCTGGTGGTACTAGTGGTAGTGGTGGTGGAGGTGCTGGTTGTGTTACTGGTGGTGTTGCTGGTGGTGTTGCTGTCAGTGGTGGTGGTGGTGGTGCTGCGGCTGCAGGTCCTGCTGCTGATGGTGGTGCTGGTGCTGTTTGTGGTGCTACTGGTGATGATGGTGGTGGTGGAAGTGGAAGTGGAGGTGGTATTGGTGCTGGAGGTGCTGCTTGTAGTGCTGAATGTGATGGTGCTGGTGGTAATGCTGGTGGTGGTAGTGGTGGTGGCGATGGTGGTTGTGGAGGTGGTAGTGGTGGTAGTAGTGCTGGTTCTGTTGGTGGTACTAGTGGTGCTTGTGCTGGTGTTTGATGTGCTGCTGCTGGTGGTGGCCCAGGTGCTGCTGGTGCAGCTAGTGGTGGTGGTGGTGGACGTGCTGATGGTGTTGCTGGTGGTTTTGCTGTTCTTGTAGTTGTTGTTCTTGTTGATGGTGCTGCTGCTGCTGCTGCTGCTCCTGATCATGGTCTTGGTGGTGCTGCTGGTGGTGCTGTATTTGATGGTGCTGGTCGTGGTAGAGGTGTTAGTGGTGGCGGTGGTGTAAGTGGTCCTTGTGGTGCTGGGGATGCTGTTGGTAGTGGTGGTGAAGGTGCTGGTCGTGTTACTGGTGATGTTACTGGTGTTGTTGCTGTGGGTGTTGTTGTTGTTGTTGGTCCTGCAGTTCCTGCAAGTCATGGTGTTGGTGGTTGTGCTGGTCGTGCTGCTTGTGATGGTGGTGGTGGTGAAAGTGGAAGTGGAGGTGGTAGTGGTGCTGGGGGTGCTTCTTGTAGTGCTGAATGTGATGGTACTGGTAGTAATGCTGATGGTGGTAGTGGTGCTGGTGCTGTTTGTGCTACTGGTGGTGCTTGTGCTGGTGATAGTGGTGCTGGTGCCAGTGGTGATGGTTCTGGTGCTGGTGTTGATGCTGTTGGTGCAGCAGGTGGTGTTGGTGGTCATGGGCATGCTGGTGGTAGTGATGGTGGTTGTGGTTCTGCTGGTGTTGCCGGTGGAAGAGGTGGTGATGCTGGTTGTGCTGCTGGTTGTTGTTGTTCTGGTGGTGGTGGTAGTGATGATGGTGCTGGTGTGGGTGGTGGTAGTAGAAGTGCTGGTGGTGTTGCTGGTGGAGGTGTTGTTGGTGGTGGAGGTGTTGTTGCTGTTGGTGGTGGTGTTGCTGTTGGTGCTGCTGGTCATGGTTTTGGTGGTTCTGCTGGTGGTGCTACTAGTGATGGTGGTGGTGGTGCTGCTGCTGGTTCTGGTGCTGATACTGGTAGGTACAGTGGGGGTAGGGATGACTGTAGTGCTGCTGGTGCTGGTGGTGGTTCTTGCGGTGCTGCTGCTGCTGGTTGTGGTGGTGGTGGGGCTACTGGTGGTCAAGGTGTTGGTAGTTCTGCTTGCAGTACTGGTGGTGGTGTTGTTGCTGCTGTTGGTGCTAGTGGTTCTGCTGGTCATGGTGTTGGTGATGCTGCTGGTGGCACTAGTTCTGATGGTGTTGGTGATGATGCTGGTAGTGCTGGTGGTGATAGTGGTGGTACTGATGCTCTTTCTGCTGCTCGTTGTTGTGGTGGTGGTGGTGGTGGTGAGGCTCGTTGTGCTGCTGGTGACTGTCGTTCTGTTCATGGTGGTGGAGGTGGTGCTTGTGGTGCAGGTGGTGGTGCAGGTGGTCCTGCTGGTACTGGTTGTGGTGCTGCTGGTAGTGCTGTATGTGATGGTGCTGGTGGTGGTAGTGATGTTAGTGGTGGTGGTGGTACAGGTGGTGCTGGTGATGCTGGTTCTGGTGGTGGTGGTGATGCTGGTAGTGCTGGTGGTTGTGCTGCTGATGTTGGTGTTGGTGGTCCTAACGGTGTTCATAGTGATGATGTTGGTAGTGCTCATCCTGCTGGTGCTTCCAGTGCTGGTGCTGGTGCTGTCGCTTGTGGTGCTGGTGCTCCTGCTGCTGCCGCTGATGCTTTTTTTGTTGTTGGTGGTTTTGGTGGTGCTGTAGGCTGTGGTGGTGGTGCTGGGATGATTCTGTTAGTGTTACTGTTGCTGCTGGTGCTGCTGCTGGTGCTACTTTTGATGGTGTTGGTGATGGTACTTGTTCTGGTGCTGATACTGGTAGCAGTGGTGGAGGCTGTGGTGCTTGTGGTGCTGCTGGTGCTGTTGGTGGTTCCTATGGTGGTTGTGATGGTGCTGCTGGTGATGTTGCTGGTGGTGCTGGTTGTGGTGTTGGTGGTACTTGTGGTAGTGCTGGCGGTGCTGCTGGTTCTGTAAGTTGTGGTGTTGGTGGTGGTACACGTGCTGCTGGTTGTGGTGGTAGTGGAAGATCTGGTGGTGGGGATGTGGGTGGTGCTGGTAGTACAAGTGGTGGTGCTGGTGTTGCAGGTGCAGGTGGTTGTGGTTGTGGTGCTAGAGGTGGTGGTGGTAATGCTGGTGTTTGTACTGGTGCTGGTGGTATTGGTGCTGTTGGTGCTGGTATTGCTGCTGGTGCTGGTGCTGGTTGTACAGATGGTGTTGGTGGTGCTGAGGCTAGTGGTGCTGCTGTTGGTGCTAGTTGTGCTGCTGCTTGTGGTGGTGATTCTGCTGGTGGAGGTAGTTGTGCTGGTGGTTCTGGTGGTGCTGCTGATGGTGCTGGTGCTGTTGTTCTACTGGTTGTTGTTGTGGTGGTGGTTGTGCATGTGGTATCAGTGCCAGTGGTGCTGATGCTGGTGTTGATGCTGTTGGTGCTGCTGGTGGTGTTGGTGGTGGTACACAGGCTGGTGGGAGTGATGGTGGTTGTTATTCTAGAGGTGTTGGGGGTGCTGCTGGTGGGAGTGGTGGTGGTGCTGGTTGTGCTCCTGCTTGTGGTTTTGGTTCTGGTGGTGGTGGTAGTTTTTCTGGGGGGTGGGGATGCTGGGAATTTTGCTGGTGCTGTGAGTGTTGCTGGTGGAAGTGGTCGTGGTACCGGTTGTGCTGCTGCTTGTCATTGTGGTTCAGGTGGTGGTGGTAGTTTTGCTGGTGGTGGTGCTGGAGGTGGTGCTGGTGATGCTGATGGCAGTGCTGCTAACTGTGCTACAGGTTGTGGTTGTGTTGGTAGTGGTTGTGATTCTGGTGGTGGTGCTTCTGGTAGTGCTGTATTTGATGGTGCTAATGGTGGTAGTAGTGTTAGTGGTCGTGGTGGTGGTACAGGTGCTGGTGGTGTTACTGGTGGTGTTGCTGATGGTGTTGTTGTTGTTTGTGGTGCTGCTGCTGCTTCTGGTCCTGCTGGTCAAAGTGTTGGTGCTTCTGCTGGCGGTGCTACTTGTGATGGTGGTGGTGGTGGTGGTTCTGATGCTGATACTGGTAGGGGTGGTGGTGTTGTAGGTGCTTGTGGTACTGCTGGTGCTTGTGGTGGTTGTGGTGGTGCTGTATGTAGTGGTGGTAGTGCCGAGGTGATTCTACTGGTGCTGTTGGTGCTGCTGTTGCTGCTGATGGTGCTACTACTGATGATGGTGGTAGTGGTGGTACTTGTCCTGGTGCTGATACTAGTAGCAGTGGTTGAGGCCATGGTGCTTTTAGTGCTGCTGGTGCTGGTGGTGGTTCTTGTGGTGGTGGTGGTGGTGGTGCTGGTGGTGTTGCTATTGCTGGTGGTGCCAGTCCTGCTGGTTGTGGTGGTGGCACTAGTGGTGGTGGTGGTGCTGGTGGGGGTGGTGAGGGTGTGTTCGGTGCTGGTGGTGCAAGTTGTGGTGCTGGTGTTGCAGGTGCAGCTGGTGGTTGTTGT
>JAQQSU010008660.1:0-12889 GCA_028627135.1 Pseudochirops cupreus
CTATATAGGAGGGTATATATGCATATGAATACATATGTGAGTATGTGTACATAGACAGAGGGCATAGGATTAATTGAATAGGAAGGGATGCTATTTTAAAAGGTGAAATTGAGATGTGGAAGAGGAATAGAATGAGAGGAGACAGGTAGAGATGCAATGGGGTTAATCCTCTCATATAGAAGAGGCAAGGGATAAGTGTTACAATGGAGAGGAAGAACAAGAAGGCAAAAGGGAATGGATCAACCCTACTCTCATTGAATTTGGCTTAGGGAAGGAATGACATATACTCTAAATTGGGTATCTTGCCCTACAGGGGAGTATAGGGGAAGGGGATGAGAAGGGAGAGGATAGAGGGGAGGGCAGGTTGGAAGGGAGCGTTGTTAGAAGTACACACTTCCGTAAAGGGACAAGGACAAAGCAGAGAACAGAACAAGTGGGGAGCAGAATAGAAAGGATGGAAATATAGTCTGTCTTTCATACTATGTCCATTGTGGAGATGTTCTGAGTAACTACCCATGTAAGGCCTGTATTGAATTGCTTGTCTTTCCAGTGGGGGTGGGTGACGAGGGAAGGGAAAGAATCTAGAATTTAAAGTTCTAAAATCAAATGTCAAATACATATATGTATATATATATACATATATACTTATATTATTATTATATTATTATTATTATTTGCATGCAACTGGGCAATAAAATATACAGGCACTGGGGTAGGGAGATCCATCTTGCCCTACTGGAAAATCAGAGGGGTAATTGGGGAGAACATAGGAGGGAGCAGATTGGGGGATGAGATATACAGTGGGATCTCTCTTTTGGGGTGGTAGGTAGGGGAAAGATGGGGAGAAAATTTGCAATTCAAAATCTCGTGGAAATGAATGATTTAAACTAAAAATAAAGAAAAGTTACTAAAAACAAATCCAGAAAAAAATCACAAACTTGTGCTGATTGGAGCCACTGCAAATTTATTTTACATAACCTCAACTGGGTCTTTACTTCAGCAAGGTAGCTTATTTTAACCTCCCTACTTAACATACAATCCAAGTAAGCACAGTGATTCTTTATCATTCCTCGTACATTCCACATTATCTCCTTCCTCACCAACCAATCTCAATTAATAAATATTGAGACCATTTTCCAAGAGCTTCCTCTTCTCTCTTCCTCCTTGTCATCTCACATCACTCAGATGTCTTCCACCATTTATCTCTTCCTTTCATATGCAGAGCTGGCCCTTTACATTGTCTAGACATACCCTTCTACATGTACATCTCCCTCCTAACTCTCATCTCTTTTCTTTCATTTATTTTCTTTTTTTCCCAAAATTTTATTTCAGACTCAAATGCCAGAACACAAATTGAGAGTAGAGAAAAGAAACAAAAACCATATCATAAACATAAATATTGGAACTCAAATCCGAAGTTAGAAAGAAATAAAAACATGCCGTGTGCTTAGCAGAACATGAGAGGATTCAAAAAAAGGTAACACAAATTTTCATTTCAAGAAAGCCTATATGATCAATAATATTTGTGCTGAGAATTATCCATTTCCTTGTGAGTTTTCTTTTGTTCTCTGCTATGCACTTTTTTACTTTGTTCTTTTTTCCTGTCACCTTAACCAGCAACCCCACCCCCACCAAGAAGGAAACAATAAAGTTTAGATATGTTTGTCTGTATCTATACACATATATATATACACATATACATATATACATATATTTATAGACATATGCATTTCCAAACCTATTCTACTCCTGATCTTTGTTTTTATGTATATCATATCTCTTGTTTTCTGTCTCTCCTGCCTTCTCTACTTTACTTTTACCTACTACCTTGCCCTCCTATTACTTGTTTACCCCCCTCTTAAGGATCCCTCCCCTAACCTCCTATTTCCATAAATTTAAACACCCTTCTCTACCTCTATTTACCTATTTTCTCACCTTCCTCTCTAAAGATCCCTCCCTTGTCCTCTCCCTATGTCCCCGCCATTTTATTTCTTCTGAATTTAGAAGTCTTCTATACTCTTTCAAATATATATGTATTGCTCCCTCTTACACCCATTCCTATTGAAAGTAGGTTACCAGAATTACCTGCTCTCCTCCCCATCTAATTCCTATTTATCAGTTCCTCCTCTTGTACCTCATTTGGATAAAATAATTACTCTTTTTAGTTATTCTTAAATGGTTTCACTTTTTAAATTCCTATCATGCCTAGGTTTTTCCCAATCTTTCTGATGATCTACCCAATTATTAATAAGAATCTTAGACATAAATTTTACATATATAACAAGTAAATAGTCTGTCCTTTTGGCTCCCTTATAATCAGTCTTTGTTATGTACCTTATATTTATGCTGGTTCTTGTATGTTGAATGATCTATTAAGTTCATTTTTTTTTAATAAAGTCTTGAAAATCTAAGAGTTTATCAATGCCCAATTTTTTTTTCATTCAAAACAATAGTTAACTTTGCAGGGTATGATATTTTTGGCTGGAGCCCCAGTTCTTTTGCTCTTCGATATTTTGTGCTCTAAGATATGAGGTCCTTTAATGTCTTTGCTGCTAGGTCTTGTATAATTCTAATTGTGGCACCATCATATTTAAATTGTTTTAATCTTGATGCTTTTTCTTTTTGATATTTTTTGATAATTTTTCCTTGAGCTGGGGATTTCAGAATTTGACTATGATATTCCTATGAGGAACTTATAGGATCTCTTTTAAGTGGTGATCCATTGATTTTTTTCTATTCCTATTTTCCCCCTTGTTCTAATCTTCAGTACAATTTTCTGTAATTATTTCTTGCATTATTGTATTAAGATTCTTTCTTTGATCATGACTTTCAGTTAGTCCAATTATTTTTATATGTTCCCTTCTTGATCTATTCTTCAAAACTGTTTTTTCTGTAAGATGTTTTGCTTTCTCTTCTATTTTTTTCATTATTCATATTTTGTTTAATCATTTCTTGATCTCTTATTATTTCACTGACTTTACTTTGCCCAGTTCTAATTTTCATGGTGTCATTTTCTTCCTTAAGATTCCGGATCTCCTTTTCTAGTTGGTTGAATTTCCTTTCATAACCTTCTTGTTTTTCTTGGGTTGTTCTTATTTTCTTTTTTAGTTTTTCCTCTGTCTCTGTAATTTGATTTTTAAAATCTTTTTTAAGGTCTTCTATAAATTTTTTTTGGGCAGGTGACCATTTGATGTTACTCTTTGGGGATTTCTTTACTTCAATTTGCTCCTCTGAAGATGAATCCAGTTATCTCTATTCCCATAACAGCTTTCTATGGTTGAATTCTTTCTATGGTTGAATTATTATTGAATTATTTGAATTATGCATTACTTTTTTGTGTGTGGTGACAGCTTAGTTATTTATAGTCACCTCTAGCCCTGGGGTGTGGGAAATGGTGCCTATTGTCACAGTTCTTCAGTTCTCCCCTCTCACCTGAAACCAAAGGCAAACCTCCAACTTCCTGTAAGTGTTCACCACCAGGCACTTTTTGCCCCATTGCTTCTGCAGTAACTGGATGTGTGCTGGTATGTTCTAGCCCCTGATTATCTTCCCAGCACAACTGAGTCCCCTGTTCCTGATCAGCAGAGGTTCCCTCAATCTTCCCAGGCTCAGATACTCAATTCCCCTCATTGTTCGAGGTGTAAAAGTTCAGGTGCCTGGGGCTGAGGCAGCCTCTCAAATCAACTAACCCTAGGGCTTGCTTCTTATTAAGAGGCTTGCTGCTTGCTGTTAAAATGGAACCTAGCCTGAAGGTGTTTATTCTTCACAGGGATGAAACCTTGTCCTGGAATTTTTGTTCTGATCTTTTCAAGTTGTCCCAGAAGGACCCTGATTATGCCCCTGTTCATATTTATCTCCACCCATACTTTGTTTGCCCTAAGGTGATATTTTAACTCTTTTGTGGGGGAAGATCTTGAAAACTTGTAATTTTCTTACCTACTATGCCATCTTCCCAGAATCCTTTCCTCTCTCATTTATTTTCAGTCTTTCCCTGTTTATTGACTGCTTCTTTACTGTCTACAAACATGCCCATGTCTGCTCCACCCTTAAAAAATTTTTATAGGAATGTCAAAAAGTTCTACTCTTTTTATTAAATTGAAATTTTGTTCTTTATTTCTATAAAGAGCATTTTCTAATTGTGTGTGTGTGTGTGTGTGTGTATGTGTGTGTGTATGTGTGTGTGTGTATGTGTACTAGAGTCAAGAAGACCCTTTGTAGCTATATGACCTTGGGCAAGTCAAATGAACTGTGTATGCCTCAGCTTTCTCATCTGTAAAATGGGTATAAAAATAGCATGTGCCTCAAAAGCTTGGATTAAATAAAATATTTGTAAAGTGCTTTGCATAACTCCTGGCACATAGTAAGTACTATATAATGTTATTATTGTTGCTGTTATTAATTTTGAATGAGAGAATTGATACAAATACACTGAAATGGATAGACTTACCTTCCTCTTTGCCATTGTTGTTGCAAAAACAGAAGGAGGCCACAAAAGACAATGAGGCCATTTTGTCTTTCTCTTTTATTCATAAGTTTCCATGAACAAATAACTTACTACGTACTTGTCAGTCCATTGTTCACAAACCTCTTTATGATACATTGTAAAGTAATTCCCTGCTGATGCCATCATACTATCAAAGTTTTGATAGTGTATGTGAGTGGGGTATACTCTCTGTACCCTCTGTGAAGACTCCTCAGAATGAGAAGGGAGAGAAACTATCTGGAAACCAGAGAGATTTTTATAAGACTGGACAGACCTGAGTCCTGGGTTTATACAACCTAGGACCTTTCCCCCCTTCCCTTGCTGTTATTAGCATTAGGCCCCTTTCAGGAGTTTTAGACCTCCACCCTTATATACCATACCCTTAAAAGCATTAGGTTCTTTTTCAGGAGTTTTTGACCTCTACCCTTGCTTGTGACTTTTTCCCCTCTCTTGCTTTGGCATATACCAAATAAGGACATGGATAATATCTTGGTTTCCTGTCCCATCTCTCAGCCAATAGGAGATAGTGGAAGGCTTCTTTGTCATCGACCATTGGGTTAGATTTTGAGCCAAGACTGAGAGCCCACCTCCTAGCCAATGGGAGAAGGGGCGGGGGGAAGAAGGGAGTTGACTGCTTTAGGGTATAAATTCTTGTTCTGTCTTTTGTAACACACCCTCCTCTCCTTGATTCCCTGCCATGGAGAGGACCACCCTCTTTCTGTGGGGGGAAGAGAATAAAACTTCCTGTTCCTTCCTCAAGATACCTCTGACTTTCGATTTTTCTGGGGTAGGGGATTTTTGGGATTCCCATACCCCACACAGATTTAACTATGTAAAGGTCAGGGAGCCATTAAATTTGAGGTATAGTGTTAGGGGTGCTCAAGACCCCAAAATACCAACACACTGGGTCCTGCCCAAATAAATTCTTTGCAAGCTTTCTCTCAGTCAGAGAAAAACAAAGTTTAGTAAAGATTTGGCATATTGAGTAGAATCTTAAGTAGCCTAAGAATTTATGAAGCTTGTCAAGTAGGGCAGATTGAATATCAGCTAGATTGAATTTGAGCACCTTCATGGAGGCAAGATGGATCTTATACACAGAAAGACTGTGGGAGGGATATAGGGGTGGTCTAGTGGTCTAGGGTGAGGGGAGGGGTCCAGGGAGGATGTTGAGGAAGACCTAAGGAAGATCTTGCTGGGACTGGAGTAACCAGAGGTCAGATTCCTAGAAACCAAGAAAATGAGATTTTGATGGCATCAAGGCTGAGAAGCAGCCAGAGGCAATCTGGAGGTAACAGACCATGGAGGGCCAGTCTAAGTTTAGGGCGACAGAGATTTTTTAATAGCCATAATGGAAGGCTTCTGGCCTCAAGCAAACACTTCACCAAGTGGGAAGATTTAAGGAGAGTTCAAGGGGGTTCCCAGAGCCTGTACCCCATCAAAAGCAACTACATTTTATTTAAACTTCAATGGTATATGTGGAAATGGATTGGATTGATTTGCAGATTACTGGTCTATATTCCTACTATAGGAAAAGGAGTAGAAAAAAAGAATGCACCGTAAGTGGGCTGTTAAAACTGATCCAGTATCTTTTTAATTCCATTGAAAGGGATCTTGCTTTGAAATAAATAGTGTTCCTATTCTAAAGACTTTTTATTTAAATCTGAATTTCAATACTTTGATGAATTATACTACTTCTTATATACAGTTCCTCATTTGAACTATATGTGGCCTGCTTGAGGATTTCTCTACGAGTCCAGTGTCTTCTGATGGAGTGGCACAGTATTCTTTTGGGAATTTATTTTGTACTATTTTTTCCCCTTACATTTTGACTTAACCTGAAAAAACAAAAAAAGAACTTCACTAAGCTCTCCCGGACAATGTCACTTATGTAAACCTTGTTTTTAGAGGACATATGGTGAGGAGTGTTTACAAAGACTTGGTGTTTGCCAGGATCCCAAGGAATTCATCACTGCTTGTGTGTCACACGCATTATTGCTTCAGGGAAAGTAAGAACTTTTACTTGAAGGACATTTTTTTTAAACAGGTGTAGAACATATAGACTTATGAATGTGTGAGAGTTGAAGGACTAAAAAAGCCCTGCAGCTAACAGGATTGAATTCTTTTCTCTTGGTTCTTTTCTCATGGTTCTTACCTGTAGGGTCGCAGAATTTTAGCCTAAATGAAGTCAGCTCTGGAATTTGTCTGGGTTCTTATGTCTTTGTTTTCCTTTGAAATGATATTAATTGGGTTAAATGACCAGTGCCATGGTAATACATGTTGTAGCTGCCTTCCTTGAATGGATTTAATGGATTGCTACCAGGGATAATTAACTATTCTAATTCCTACATGCTCTACAGCTTAATTAATCAGGCAGCATGTATTTGTCTCTTCTCCCCTCCTCCTGGCCTCTGTCACAGACTTAATTCTAAATTGCCTTCCTCTCATTCAAAGAATTGCTATTTCGTGGTAACAGAAAGAATCTGCTGCTCAAAGAGGCAAGAATGTTTTGTAGTCCTAAGGTAAAATTCTTCAGTAAAGCTACTGGATCCTAGCTAAAGCTTTCTCTACTTAGTAGCTGAATTAATGGTTTGCAATACTTAGCAATTTAGAAAGAACAGCATCATATCAACAATCCTGATTTAAAGAGACAGCATGATTTCAGAAATGTACCAGGGTCAGAAGGTTCAGAATTCTACTTCAGACATCTACTGATGGGAATAGAATCTGAACCCCCAAAAGGAAAAGAACATATCTTTAGGATCTGGACTCCCAAAATTGAAAGCCCATGGACTTTTCCACATTTTTCTGCCATTTACCTGGGGCATTAGGCCATTCCCAGCTAATTAACTGTCCTTTCATTGTCTGCCCCTGGCTCCACCTTCAACCACCACTCCCTTGATTCCATTTAGTTCCCTTTTCTGTTCTCATAGCCTTCTGTATAAAAGATCCATTTTGCCTCCATGAAAATGCTCAGAATCCTCAAGAGTAGCCAATATGGAAGATTTTTAGAATTGCTCCCAGTCTCTTATCAGTGTTTTAATAATGTTGTCTTTGGCTGAAAGAAGGCTTCTGTCAAATTCATTTGGGCAGGACCCATGTATCACTATTACTATTTTGGCATCCCAGCACCCCTAAACCTCAACACTACTAGCTATGTAATCATGGAAAAATATTTAACTTCTCAGAGTTTAATGTTTTAATCTGAATTTCAATCCTCTAATGGATCATTTCACTTCTTGTATTCAGTTCCTCATTTATAATGTATGCAGTCTGTCTGTTGCCATCATGATCCTATCCATTGGTCTTAGGAGTTGTCCTCAGCTAATTTTTAGAGAATATAATATTTATTCAAAGACATAAAGTCAAGCCTTCTGTGCATAGTTATTGTGGGGAAAATGATGAGGTAAGGGGAACATGAAAATGATGAAGTATAGGGTCAGGGGTGTTCAAGACCCCAAAATACCAACATGCAGGGCCCTGCCAAATAAATTTGACTCAAGTCTTCTCTCAGCCAAAGAAATTCAAAATTTATTAAAAGTTCACCATATTGGGTAGACTTTTAAGGAGCCTCAGTATCTGTGACGCTTGCATTGGGCAAGTGGGCCATAATCATCTGATACAGAGTAAGTCTCTGCTAGGCCTTCCATTTTTCATGGAGGCAAGATGGGGTCTCATGTACAGAAATTTTGTAGGAAGAATCTAGGGTGTTCTAGAGGAGGAGTTTGGGGAGGGTCTTCAGAAGGAGTAAATGAGGTCAGACTCCAGTAATGAGTGATTAAGGGTAGGAAGTTGCTGGAGGCTACCGGGAGAAGACAGACAATGGTGGGCTAGGCCAGTTCAAGGGTGTAACAGATTTGGGTATAGATATCTTGGGAGGATCCAGGATGGGAAGTTGTTGGACAAAGTAGGGCTAGGCTAGTAAAAGAGATTTGGACCTAGCTCTAATGAAAGGCTTATGGCTTTAGGCAAATGCCTCACCAAATGGGAAGATTCAATCAGAGTTCAAGGGGGTTCCCAGAGCCTGTACTTCCTAATTCCCCCTTCAAACAAATGGGACCCAAAATCCTTTGGGGAAAAGGGCAAAGGTCTCAGCTTCTGAAAGTGCTTCCTGCTGGCAAGGGACAGAGCTGTCCATGCCTCTCTGGGTCCTGTTCAGGGGAGTCAGACTTCACCTTCAAGGGGTCAGACTCCAGAACATGGTTGATACTAGGTCCAGTGGGCTGGAGAAGTTGGATTCAGTTGGAGATTTGCATAGCCTTAGTGGTCATCTAGAAGCTGATGGCTTCAACCCTGAAGGAGACAAACCTGGCAAGGAGGTTAAGCAAACAAAGACCAAAACAGGCACAAAAAAATAATATAGAGAAAGGACAATTTTCTTGGTATAAAAGACAATTTTCCTGGTTGTAATTAAAGATCATTATGGCAAGGCCAAAACGCTGTCAGATATCCCTTTCCTTTCCAAATTGCCCCATGGACATTTAGCACATGGAGAGCAATAGCAGCCACAGAAATTATTAGTTTTCAAAAACAGGTAATAACTCCCAAAGCCTGCTCTCTCCTTCCATCATCATGGAATTGTGGGGAGTATCATTGTTTTCTTTTTCTAAACTGGGTAAAGCTGGAGTGGTGGTCAATTTAGTTTTCAAAGTCTCAATGATGAGGTGCAGGCTCTGGGACCCCCCTTGAAGTCTGATTGAATGTTCCCGCTTGATGAGGCACTTGCAGAGGCCATCAGTGTTTCAGTGTGGCTGGGCCCAAACCTCTGTTACTATCCTGGCCCTCCATTTTCCATCTGCTTTCCACCCTTGAGCCTATCAAAATATCAATCCACTCTTGCACTGACCTCCTTAACTCTTCCTGAAGACCCTCCCCAAACTCCTCCTCTAGACCACTCCTAGATTCCTCTGTATATAAGACTCCATCTTCCCTCCATGTGGTGTGAGAGCACCACAGAAGGCCTTAGCACAGACTTACTCTGTGACAGACTTACTTTGTCCTGCTTGCCCATCACAGATACCTAGGCTCATTAAAAGTCTACCAATATGGTGAACTATTAATAAACTTTACTTTTCTTTGGCTGAGAAGACTTGAGTCGAATTCTTTCGGCAGGACCCAGCATGTTGGTATTTTGGGGTCTCAGGCAACATTAACCCTCTTTGGGAAACCTCTTCATCAAGACCTGGTGGTCTGGGCCTCACCCCAGACAGATTAAGTCAGGGCCTTGAGTAGCAATTAATGGTTGCAGTCCCTCCCAGGCCTTGGATTTAATTGGATATACACCATGGTGGGTGGACACTTTAGGATTTAGGAGTCAAAAACAAATGCTGGGATGACAGCTCACCCAGGAATTTCCTGATCCCAAACAATTGACTCAGCTATTTCCCACACTCCCGAGGGAACATGGGGAGATCTGGGAGGCTTAGCTAGAGAAAATTGGTTTACCAATTTCACCAACAGGTCCCTTGCCAACAAGGGGACAGGATAAGAGGAGAGCATAAAGGAGTGTTCAAACAACAGATCCTCAAGTAGGCGGGGGATTGGGTATGTCTGGAGACATCTCTTAGTTTCCCTTTCCATGCCCCTGATCTGACTTGTCAAGGGGAGAGTAGAACCAATTGGTTAGAACACAGAACTTAGCTATAATAAATTGAGTAACCTTACCTTCAGCCTTGATACTTACCAAGAGTTCAGTGAGAGATGGAGAAAGTGGAAGTACTGCCAAGCCCCAGGTTTCCCCATAACTCTAAGTCTTGAGAAGACTGGAAGACCCAGTACTGGGAGGTGGCTCTACCACTTTCACCTCAGTGATCATTCTTCCTCCAATGGCCCTCTTGGTCACATGGGCACAGTTTTAGAGCTGTTGGTTCCTAGGGCTTCCTCTGGGGAGGAGGGGTGCTCTGGAGGGGAACTCCTTGGAGTAGTGACACTCCTTTTGCAATCAAAAGCTGGTTTTCCCACTGCCTAAGTGACTGGACTTCCTCTAAGGGGGTGCCCTGGAAGGGATTTTCCTGACCACGGCAGCAGCAGCTAAGAATCAGGCATGTTCTCTGTTTTTGGTTTGTTCCCTGTGAACTTTCTCCTTTGCTGCAATCAGGTTTCTGTTATTAAAGACTCCAAAGACTGTCTCCAGTAATTGGGCCTGAGGTGTTTGGCATCCCATTGCCAATTTCTGCAGTTTCCTCCTAATATCTGGGGCTGACTAATGAAACACCTGTTAAGGATTGCTGCCCCTTCTGTAGAGTCAGGATCTAAATTTGCATACATTTTAACAGATTCTACAAGTCTATCTAGGAAAAGAGCAGGATTTTCTTTATCTGTCTAACTAATTTCCCTAATTTTCTGAAAATTTACCTGCTTTTGAAATGTAGTTCTTAGGCCTTCTAACAGGCAAAGTACCATATGGTCTCTTTTTCCTGTCCTCACAGGTTTGGTAATCCCATCCTAGGTCACTAGTGGGAACAGCCGCTGTTCCTGGGAGATATTTTCTGGGGTCATTGTTAGCCAATGATCCCCAAATTTTTGGGCTTGTTCCCAGATTCTCCTCTTCTCTGCAGAGGAACAACAGGTAGAGAAGAGGATATGCAAATCACCCCACAAAAGCTCAAATTATAGGGATATGTCCTGAAGGCCTTCAGTAAACTTTGATGAATCTATGAAGAACTTCCTCAATTTTTCTTTAATTTCATTGAGATCTGAAATGGAGAATTAGATATGCACTCTAGTTGTCCCACCCAAAACAACCACTTCCCTTAGGGGAAAAAGGCCTGAAGGCAGTGTGGGTACAGGGGCTTGGGAAGGGAGAATAGCAATCCAACTTCCTGTGAGGGCGTGACTGGAGGGTGCTGGCTGAACTGATCTGGCTGGCAAGGGAGAAGGGCAACCTGCCCTTGAGGAGGGGAAGGGGTCAAAAGAGGAGATACCCCAAAGACCGCTGTGGAGGTGGGGCCTGAGGCCTGAGTGGGTGTTGCTTCAGGGGGAGGGGCTGCAGAGGAAGGCACCTGAGCAAGACCAGTGACTGGGACCTGAGCAGGAGGTGCTGAGGGGGGAGGGGCTGGGGTTGAAGCCCTGGGGGCCAGAAGGAGGGGGTCATTTAATTGGTTCCCATTGCCACTTTGTGGAGGGGCTCTAGCATCAAGCATCTCACAATCTTTCCTGAGAACCGTGTTCCAAGAAAGTTCAATGCAGGCTATTACATAGGCAACTTCTATCCATCTTCCATCTCTGGAACAGTATAATTCTAACTTCAAGAGAGTATTATGTTTTAAAGTCCCCAAAACAGGCCACAATTCATAGTGCTCTAGGTGATACTGAGGACAAATAGTGTTGCAAAAAAATAGCAACTTTTTAAAATATTAACTTTTTTGTTTACTTTTAATTTACATCATTCATTTCCATAAGATTTTGAGTTATTTTGAGTTCTCCCCATCTTTTTCCTACCCACAACCCCAAAACAGCAATCCCACTGAATACCCCCTGCCCCAATCTGCTCTCTCCTCTATCCTCCTATAATGCCATGCACTAGCAGATTCCCAAAAGAATGCTACTGTGAATAGCTTTTAAGGTTTGAATTACGCAGTATAATGAACACTCCATTTATTCCATTACAAATCAAGGCAGATATTTGCAACACATCACAATATAATATTCACAACATTACATCTTATCACAGAAAATCACAATAAAGTGTCACAACAGCTTAACATTAGGATGGCCACATAGTTTTTACTACAGTGGCCACAGTATTTAGAACCAAGAACAAAAGAATGATCATCTGGTTTCCCTAATGGGGAAATCCTCCTTACTTAATCATTCAGTCATTTCACAATACAATAATCAGTCTTCCACCCACTGAGCAATCATAGATTATTCAGTCACTGATCTAGCAATCAGTCACTAAACACAATCATTAGAAAATCACACAAACCCTTCACTCCTTGATGTCTAGTAAACTTCAATTTCATCACACATCCAAGGGGAGGCCTTTTCTTCATCTTGACTCTGGATGGTCTCTCAGATTCCCTGGATCCCCTTCCGTGGTCTCAGCTCCTACCTGAATTCACCAAATAGTCACCTGGATTCAGAGGCAGACAGCTCCCAGCTCCTTGTCCAGTCCTCCTAGCAGTTCTTGTTATGCACTGAAGTTCACAGGGTCCAGCATATCTCAAACCCTTCACAACTTCTGTTGTCTGGAACTCAATTATCAACCAAACCACAAACAAAGGAAAGTTTATCCCAGTCATGCTTCTTCAGTCCTCCAGCAGTTTGGCTGGCCCTAGGACCCAGAAGGAATCTCAATCTTCCAGGAGGCAGCAACTTCAGCCTTCACCAAATTATGGTCTCAAGAAAAACTCCAACTCAGTTCTCAGTCAGCTTCCAGATATTGGTAGAGAAACTCTCTCTCTCTCT
>JAQQSU010008661.1:0-12889 GCA_028627135.1 Pseudochirops cupreus
GGCCAGACTGCTTATCTCCCCCTTTCATAATTCCCACTCGCAGCTGCTGCTAATCCACTAACCTGAGAGGCTCCTCAGCTTCTCCCATCCAGCCGCCCCCAGGGCACAGCCGCGGCTTCAGGCCAGGCTGCTTTCAGTTCGCAGTGCTGATATGGTTCCTCGTAGCCGAGCTGACTTTAGTGGGAAGTATCTTTGTGTGCATTTTGGAGTTCCGGGATTGGTATAGAGTCCTAATTTATGGGTATTTTGAGGTGGCTATGTGAGAGCTGCGATATGTTGCTGCTGCTACGCCACCATCTTGGCTCCTATTGTCATTCTTTTGAATGAAGTTATTGATTGTTTCTATGATTTGTTGTTGACCCACTCATTCTTTAGGATTAGATGATTTAGTTTCCATTTAATATTTATTCTATCTTTCCATGGCCCTTTATTACATACAAGTTTTATTGCATCATGACCTGAAAAAGATGCATTTAATATTTCTGCCTTTTTTCATTGGATTGTGAGGTTTTTATGCCCTAGTACATGGTCATATTTTGTGTTTGTGCTATGTACCACTAAGAAAAAGGTATATTCCTTTATATCACCATTCAATTTTCTCCAGAGGTCTACCATATCTACCTTTTCTAAAATTCTGTTCACTTCCTTAACTTTTTTCTTGTTCATTTTGAGGTTAGATTTATCAAGTTCAAAGAGGGGGAGGTTCAGATCCCCCACTGATTAGGGGCTAAGACAACTGAGGGTATTGATGAGGTGTACATACTAAAACTCATGCAGTCTCCATGATGATGAATGTTCTGGTGATATGCTTTTCCTCAATCAGTAGAAAGACATTATTATTGTGGAGTCAGATCAAAGCAGTGCAGCTGGTAGGGAATGAATTAAAGAAATTGATTCTCTGTCTGTCTGTCTGTCTCTCTCTCTCTCCTTCTCTCCCTCTCTCTCTCTCTCTCTCTCTCTCACTCTCTCTCTGTCCCTGTTTCTGTCTCTGTCTCACTCTCTGTCTCTTTCTCTCTCTATCTCTCTCTGTCTCTCTCTCTGTCTCTGTCTCTCTGTCTCTGTATCTTTGCCTCTGTCTGTCTCTCTGCCTCTGTCTCTGTCTCTCTGTCTCTCTCTCTCTCTGTCTCTCTGTCTCTCTTTGTCTCTGTCTCTGCCTCTCTGTCTCTGTCTCTTTGCCTCTGTCTGTCTCTCTGTCTCTCTCTGTCTCTGTCTGTCTGTCTCTCTCTCTCTCTGTCTCTCTCTCTCTGTCTCTCTCTCTCTCCCTCTGTATGTATATATATATATATATATATATATATACATATATACAATAAAACTGTTCTCTCTGTCTCTATCTTTGTCTGTCTCTGTCTCTCTGTCTTTGTCTCTCTATCTCTGTCTGTCTCTTAATTTCCCATACAAGTGATCAATAAAAATTCCTTTAACTGAACAAAATTAAGTTTCCTTGCAGTCCTGGCATTATTTTCTCTTTAAAAAGTTGCTGAAAATCTAAATTTATCACTGAATCAATAATACCTTTCACCTCTTCCAAAAGAGTCATTCTTTATAATAAAAAATGTAAAAATAATGATCATATTTTAAGACATGCTATTATTTGTAGTCTGCCACATTGAGAGTCTCTTTTCCTTTGCAAAGATGTCTTCTTAAATCTGTTTTTGGCTTGAAGCTGGGTCATTATAATTTCATAGCCTTTATTTTAGATTCTCCTCTATTCTTATTGTTCTGAACATGTACAGAATATGTAAATATGCATTCACATACATACATACAAAGTAAGCAAAAACAAGAATATATATGTGTATATCATATATAGATGTATGTGTATATTTATATTTACTTACACTTTACATATAGCATTTATATTAGTGCAAACATATATTAAATAAATATATATAAATGAATTTAATATATTTATGCATATTTTCATGCAAGTATGTGTGTGTGTGTGTGTGTGTGTGTGTGTGTGTGACTGTGTTTATGGAGAGAAAAGGGAGGTAGGTGGGATCGAGGGAGAGACTCCCTTGTTTTGCTTACTTCATTTGGAATGGGTCCATTTTAGTATTCAATTCCTAAGACTCTTTCTGTCTTTAACATAGCATACCTATGTTTAAACATTCTCTAGTTTGGGGCCCTAAAATTCTCTGATAATATTCCTTTTTTTTTTTTTAACTTTTGTTTGATTGTAATAATTTTTGTTGTCCCTTTAGTGGCAAAAAAATGATCATTTATTTTAGAATCAATTCTCTCCTTAACAATAGGTCACCTAGGTTCTCTGACTGATCTACAACCACATGGGCAGTCTACCTTTATCTAAGGACTTCAAAAGGATAAAAGGGCATTATGACTTCTGTGTAGGAAGATATATTATGACACAACTACCTTTACAGAGAGTTAGGCTACTGCCCTTTATTTCACATTTTTCTGTTATCGTTCACTTGTTTCCATTGTTCCAGTCATGTCCTACACTTCATGAAGCCACTTGTTTTATTTGTTTTGTTTTTGCAAATATACTAGAATGGTTCGCCCATTTCCTTCTCCAGCCCATTTTACAGATGAGGAAGCTCAGGTAGAGTTAAGTGAGTTCCCTATAATATCTCATTTGGAAAGTATCTGAACCCACATTTGGATGAAGGAAGATGAGATTTCCTGACTCCAGGCCTGACGTTCTACCCACTGCTCCATCTAGCTTAATTATTTCACACAGGCCTAGTGTTTTCTCACCTGATATTTTAATTGAATGTGTTTAAGACTATGAAAATGATGATTATTTCCTAATAACAATGAGGATAGTGATAATAATGGTTCAAATTTATATAATATTTTAGCCTTTTTTATAAGCTTGGTGTAGTTTATAATATTAGTATTATTATTTCCATTTTACAAATGGAAAAAAAAAACTGAGGCCCAAGCAGATTTTCAGAGTTTTGTATATGAGTTAAGGGCCCTCAAACTCAGATGAGTTTGATGACAAGTCAAATATTAGCTTCACTACACCATGCTATGTAAAGGTGCCATGAAGAATTTTTCCTATGTCTTTTATAGAAGCTCCTTACCATTTCCAAAAAAGAAAAAGAAGGAAAATTTCTCTGAAATTACAGAAATATCAATAAAATGAGGTACACTACATTTTTTATTATATTACTTAAGAACAGTTAAGGCAGGTGCTAATCTAATATTTGAGTCATTCCATTAATAGGGAGCAAAAAACAATTGTCATTTGGTACAAATTAATGTCAGTGACGACATCATTTCCCTCTCTTGGTGTGAGCCTGGTAGATGAGAAAGGGCCCTAGGGTATTTTTCCTTCCTTTCTTTCATACAGAAGCTCTTAACCATATCCATAAAAAAGGAAAAGTACTTTATATAGAAAGGAAATAACAGAAACATCGATAAAACAAGGTACAATATAATTTTTATTATATTGCTTATGACTTTTTCTGTGCTAAGCTAAAACTAGCAGAAAATACTTTATCTGGCCATTAGTTCAATGTTCCATGGGATAAAATATTTCCAGAGTCATAAAGTTTGTATGTAGCATTTGATTTGAAAGAACTGAAAAAAGTTACATATCATAGACAGCTCAAATTTCATTTCCATTAGACTCTGTGGTATAGGTAATTAAGGCTATATCATTAAGTGACCTTAGATTATTTGTATATGTTAATGTGATTTTTCACTGTGTATTGCTGAGTCAGTGGACATCCTGGATCTGCAATTTTAGTTGCTGTGTGACCTTGGAAGAATCATTTCTTTTTTAATTTGGAAAATAGTGGTAATCATATTTAAATTCTCTGATTTATAAGATTACTTTGTGACTCAAATGAAATAATTTATGCAGTATGCTTTATAATCAACAATGGTATATTTATATCTACATACATCCATATATACCAGTATATGCATATATAGGTACACCCACCATCTACTGTATGCATATATATTACATATGTCACTGTGCGTATTTATATATGTATGTAAAGATACATATATACATATACAGACATATATTTGTGTGTACATACATGAAATTTCCTAATTACCATGCTACTGAATTTATAAATCTTTAAGTCCAATTATACAGAAAAAAATTACATTTTCCTATATTTTATAGGTAAAAGGGTTTCAAAATTCAAACAGTCTATTTTGTATTTAACACATGAATTCTGCTTCAGTATCACCAGGAAAGACCCTTCCAGCTTTAAAAAATACATGTTCCATGTTCTAATATTCTGTTCTCTAAAGCTTTTTTTCAACTGCCACTGCTTGACAGTCTCCAGAGATGGGAAACATAACACCTTCTATAGTCACACCTTCTAATTTTGAATAGCTCTGTTTGGTAGGGAGTTTTTTCCTTCCATTAAAGTCATTCAGTCAAATAAATTCCAGTTGCAAGCAGGTCTCCCTAGGATAAAGTATATACAGATTTGATAATCCACTCTAATGGTTTATGTCTTTCTCCAATATCTGAGAAATTTCAAATGAAAGGTCCTTGCTATGGAAAAGAAAAATGAGAAGTCTATCACACAGTGAGTTTGTAGCAATGAAGATCAACGATCTGAAACATTTGGGTTTTCACTTGAATGAAATGAATGACATATCTTTGGACCTCAGTTTACAATCTGGAGTTCTCTGACACTTTCTCAGGTTACTCCTCCATGTTCCAATGTGAGAAGGAATGAAGAATTGATTTAAAGTGAAGACATTGATTCTCTATGTAACCTGTGACAGGTAATTTCTCTCTCTCAGGTTCAGTTTCTCCTACAAAATAAAGAGTTAAGAATAGAGGGACTTTATAGAACAGACTATAAGGCAGTGGTTCTCAACCTGTGGGTTATGTTCAATTTGTAACAATGAAAATACATCCTGCATATCAGATATTTACATTACAATTCATAACAGTAGCAAAATTACAGTTATGAAGTAGCAACAAAAATAATTTTGTGGTTTGGGGTCACCACATGAGGAACTGTATCAAAGGGTCGTGGCATTAGGAAGGTTGAGAACCACTGCTGTAAGGGGCTTCCTAGTTTTAACTTTTTAAGTAACTGAATTCAGCTTGAAATTTAGAATAATTATAGAACATAGGGAACACAAAAGAAAATAGATGAATTGGTGAGACTAATAGATCTAAGATTTCATCAGTTTATTTCCTTCATCAATTCAATGCAAAAACTGATATAGGACTTCTTGGCCTGGGTCATTCTCCTTATTCCACCTTTTCATAAATCCTCTAGAGAAGCTTCAAATCACAATAATTATTAGAGCTAACTCATTATTAATTTTAATGAATAATTTGTAATAATCAGATGGGATTATTTATTAATAGCCAAAATAACATTATTATTGTTGACTTGCCATTATCTTTCATGTCTTCATTCATAGCTTTCATATTTTTATTTATTAAAAAAACCTTATATTTATTGTAATGGTGTTAGGAAGTAAATAGTAGAATCGGAAGGAGAAGGGGTATAACAACAACAAAAAAAAAACCAAAAACTACACCCACTTTACTAAAAAAGTAGATATTCTGAAACAAATGTATAAGGTGATTAGAACTATTTGACCACATAAAAAATGAGAAATAAGTTGTCCCAAATGACCCTCTGAACTCCGTGCTTTCAGTAGACAATTGCTAATCATCCTCCTTTATTTCTTACTGTTATAGACCAAGCCTGGGAAATTTTACTCATTATCTTCTGCTCCAACCATGTGTTTCTTAGCTATATTTCTCTCATACTACTGTCCTCATCTCATGTACTACAATTCTGGCCAAATGTAGCTGAAGCAAATGGGACTGAACTGAATGCAGAGCCCAGAGGGAAGAGTGCATAAGATGGAGCCAATTATTTCTCCTTCCAATTTCTGTTGGCCAAGGGCCTTGGACCTGCCTCATTTCCTCACGTCTATTCACTAACATTAAAATAAAGGGACAGCCAGTGGCAAAATGCTATGTTATTACTTTGGCTTTTTCTTCAATTGAATGGTAACACTGCTTTGCTTTTATATTGTACCACCAATAAGAAAACATTTTAATGTCGTTCTTGAATCTTTTTGGTGGTTGGTAGAAAATAGCACACTACACCGGGCCAGACTGGGAATCTCTGGAATTTGGGAGACTTGAGAAATTAGAAGACCAAGTAAGAGTTAGCAATGCAGTTAAATTATTTAAGTGTAGTACAGTGGGGATGGAAGTGGATTTGGTAGTAAAGGACTAGGTTCTAATCAAATTTCTACTATACACTAATTATAAGACTTTAGACATGACAACTTCCTTGGGTTTCAGTGGTTTTATAAAATGAATGACAAGAATAAGAACTGTTTTATCTTTCACTATACTAGTTGAAAAATTAAACAAGAATATGTGTAAATCTATCTATAGCCTAAGGTGACCCATCCAGTAATTGTCTGAGCTGTGATTTGAACTTGGGGTTCCCTAACTCCAGGCCCAACACTGTATCCACTGTACCATCTAACTACTTCTAGACTTCCTTGCTATAGTTTTATATGCCAGAACTCTACACATCTATAATGTAATGCTGATTACCCTTGGAAGAGGGGATCATATTACAACCTACCTTTCACATTAGACTCAATGATACAATATATGCAAATGAGCTTTTTTTTTTGCAAAGAACTAAATATATATATATATATATATGTATATGTCACTTATTATTGTAGCTGTTTTGTTTTTTGTTTCCAAATGGCTTTCTTGCATGTGTTCCTTTGTAAAATCTTGTCTATTCTGCAAGGTGGCTAAGGTCTCTGGCAAAGAGAAGATGGCAGGATTTAGTGCTGATGAAAAGTGGGTCATAAGTGTAAAGATGAATGTACTTTAGCTATACTTTCTTCCCTCTTCTCCTGAGTGTTCCTGGGCTCAATCAAGATTAAGGAATCTGGACAGCTTGTATTGTGATAATGGCATGATCTTTTAAGCATTTGCCAATCATTAATCATCCACTCACACCAATGCCTTTATATCTTTTTTAATTAGTAATGCTGTGAATCAATGTAAATATTTGTAATAAAAAAATGTCTCTGGTATTATCTACACTTAAGTAATGTTGAATAAGCCTTACAATTCCTCGATTGGAGTTGATACACAGCCATTGAATTGTAAAGCAATTTCTCACAAAAACTTCCTGTTGGTCTTTTGCACAGGGAAAGGTCAAGCTTCTAAGACGCTCTGTTAGTGATCTGCTAATATGTTAAATATTTATTGGCACAATCCAAGGATTGTCATGTGTTTAAAATGAACTAAAATTAGGAGGGGTTCAGTTATGTTGAAGAGCTAAACAAAAACATTGATTTCATGGAGCCCATCATCTGACAGCAGGGAGCAAGACAGGTTACACCCATCATCACCTGCCTTTATTCTCCAAGGGTCATGAAAGATTTTTTTTTTTTGCTAGATAACGCCAGCTATGGCAGATACAGATTTCATAAATTTGATTTCTGATGACCCTGTGAAAAGGGTGAAGAGTAATCTAAATACACTTTATATGACATCTGTGTTTGCATTTCACCTTTTGCTGTCTGTAGCTGAGATTTTTATGAACACTAGGATGGAAAACGTGTTTTTGAAGCTGAGATAATTTTAGTAACTTAGTCCGTAACCCTGCACTATTTCTTATGTATCAGGTAAATATAATTATAATAAGTCTCATCTATAAAATATTTAAGGTCATCAAGTGTTTTGCTCACCACAGCCCACACAAAGTAGTTCAGGTGTGTGATGGTTTTGAAGATCAGATAGATTAAAGAACTTGCCTAGATCTATACAAATGAGATAATGTATGTAACTGAGATATCTCTCAAAGTTTTCCTTTGTAGAGATAAAGACATGGACTTTTTAGCCCCACTTTTCATCTGTTTGGACTGGACTTTCTAGAACAAAGAATTTCTAGCCATTCTGTCTTGGTAAGAGGACTGCTAGATATTGTTCTCCACAATCATTATCTTGAGGAAACTATCATTGCTTCTATACAATGATGGGAATTTAGAAATAAATTCTCTGGAAGTATACTCCAAGACTACTCTAGTGGATATAAAAGGACAACTAAGTTAATATCAAAATTCCCTCAGTCACAAAGACTCAACATCTCAACACTATCTCTAAGTCTTCTTTCTTCCTGAAGCAGGAGTTTTCATGTCCTATTAATTCTATTTCTGCAACATTTCAAGGTTCCTATGCTCTAATCTTCATTCTCCCTCTTCCTTCTTTAGGATTAGAGCCTTAACTATAACTAAACTGCAATATTTTATACCTGGACTTTTGGCTTCAGAATTTTCCTTACACTCTAATTCATTATACATGTGTGTAACATAGAAATATGTCTAATTAAGAATTTTGGTCATAGAATACTACATCTGGAAAAGATTCAAAAATTTTCAGATTCGATATTTAGAAGGGACTTTATGAGCTATCTAATCCTACCTATTAGAAATCACAGAATAACCTTTTTTTTGCTTTAGCTTTTTTGGAGGGGGGAAGGCAGGGCAATTGGGGTTAAGTCTCTTTCCCAAGGTCACACAACTACTAAATATTAAGTGTCTGAGGCCGTATTTGAACTTCGGTCCTCCTGACTCCAGGTCCAGTACTCTATTCACAGTACCACCTAGCCATCCCTGGACAATATTCTTAAAAGGCGATTGCCCGGCTTCTACCAGATGGCCTCCATGGAGAATATGACCATTTTTTTAGTCTATTTTCATCACGTTCAAAAGAAAGAACTCAGTCTTTGAAAGGACTGATTTGTGCATGTCCACTTAAAAAAAAAGGTTCATGGAATATCTGGGACAATGAACTGGATAAGGTTTGAGATTAACCACTTTCACTTAAGATTCTTTATTTTTTCCTGGATAATCCACTAGATAGCAAAGCCTGAAGCAAATTTTCTTTAAAAATAAATGAATGAAGTTTTAGAAATGGAAAAAAAAAAGAAGAAAAGAAAGAAGAGATAAAGGCAAGAAAGAGAGGGGAGAGACATAGACAGAGAGAGACAGAGAGAGAGAGAGAGAGAGAGAGAGAGAGAGAGAGAGAGAGAGAGAGGGAGAGAATATTGGGATAAAACACTGGAGAAGCAGGAAAATCAAATGCATTACCATCCATTTCCCCCTTCATTGACACTGTGAATTTGACCATGATTAATCAGTTCTTAAAAAGATGCAAAAAAGAATGAAGAAAATATAACTCTCTTTGGATTACAATTTATTAAAAATTGAGTAGGTATCACTTTAAAAAATATCTGACAGAAACTTGAAAACTTATAAAAGGAATTCCTTCTTAAAACACAAGTCTTTTGGACAAGCCCACACCAAGAACATCCTAGTCATATGAATGTTGATACTAATTAGGGTCATTAAAGAAAGATTTAAGGGTTTTACTTCATTCCATTCAATTCATAAATATTTATTAAAATTCTACTATGTGCAAATCACTGTGCTAGGTTTTGGAAATATAAGACAAATACTTGCTACACTGAAAAATAATGTATTGGGTAATGGGATAGAGATCATTTGAATAAGTCTCAGAACTCAAGCAGTTTATAATGCAATGGGTGGCTAGGACATATGCCTTGATAATGGCAATGTACAAAAAGATATGTCAACTGTATATAACAGGATATTCTGATTAAACTGAATCCCTAAAACTATTTGTTCAGATTTTTTTTTTCTGAGTGGAGATGGAGACTAGCTATTCTATTTCCTTCACCTGACAAATATCACTACTTTATCTTCATGAAAATTGAATATGGACTCCTTGTATTTAATAATATAGCAACAACGCCAACACATAGTACTTACTATGTGCCAGGCACTGTGCTAAGTGCTTTACAAGCATTATCCTCTCAAGATCCCTAAGATTATTATCACTATTATTATCACTATTTTATGTACAAGGAAAGTGAGGCAAACAGGGGTGACTTGCTGGGGTCACAAATAGCAAATTAGTTACTTACTGTTGGAGTTACCTTGGAACCTCCCTCACCCCCTTCATTTTGAGCTTCTACTTCCTAATCCACAAAATCAGAAAATGGGATTGAAGAGATATGTCTATGGATAACCTTATAATTTTGAAGTAGAAGATATTGAGGCACAGAAAGCTCATTTATCTGCCCAGTGTCACATAAGTAACCAACATCATTTCCAGAATTAGGACCTAGGAGTTCTGATTTCAAAGTCAGTTCTTTTTCAATGCAAAACCTTGCCTAAACTTTCTTTCTTTTTTCTGAATCGTATGACCCTAACAAATTTTGTGCACAGTTCTCATTTTATTTCCATTTGGGCAGCTAAGTAATGCAATGGGTAGAGTGCTCAGTCAAAAGTCAGGAACACCTGAGTTGGAAACCAGCCTCAGACACTTACTATCTGTATGACCCTGGCAAGTCACTTAACCTCTCTCTGTCTTAGTTTCCTCAAGTATAAAATTAAGATAATAACAGTACCTGCTTCCCAGGATTGTTATAAAGATCAAATGGCATAATTTAAAAGCATTTAGCACATAGGTGCTTTATGACTGCTTATTCCCCTTTCTATATCCTTCCAAGTTCTTGTAGGTGATTTCTTTGAGAAATAGTAACTTGGGCTAGACTTTTGATGACTCTGCTGTTTAGAATCTAAGTCTAGGGTGTACTCACACTAGAACGTGAACCATATGCTCTTTTGTACTAAGTTTTGATAGATATGCATTAAAATATTTCTATTATTTTCCAAGATAGAACTACAAAGACAAAGAAAACAGAACAGAGGGAAAAATGGAATATAACAAAATAAAAACAAAACTCCAAGTTACCAATACATAGAAATATCTAGGTTTCAGAAAGAAAAAAAAAATTACAAAGTTTAAGGCAGCATTACCATAAGACTTCACATTTTAAAATATATATTTGAAAATAAATTAATAACATTCCTCCCTTTTATATTCCTTGCTGATTCTACAATCCTTTGTTTACATGTCATGTTTTGATATAATTTGTCTCACTGCAAGAAACTAAATAAAAACTGTCAGGATGATATGTATTTTAAAGAACCACTTCATTGTGAAATAAAGACTCCTCCCTACTTGACATATGCTTTTTTCCCTAAGTAATTATGTGTTTATCCTTCTTTTCCTAATACTATAAGGTTAATGAGCCCTAAGGATAGAAGCAAATGGGGGGGGGGGGGGAGGCAGAATGATTAAATTAAGTAACAGAAACAGGAAACTCTGGTAGATGCCCCATCACCAAAATGCATGAACTTGTTTCCTAGCAATAGTCTACCTTTTCATTTGACATTTCCTTTTGATTCTGTCTACCCTTACCTCTGTCCTGATCTCTTCATTTGCATCTCTAATTGACTATTGGACATCTTTAACATTATGTTTCATAGATACCTTAAATTCATTCTGAACAAAAATGACCTCATCATCTGTCACACAAACCCTTTCTTCTTCCCAGTTCTATTGAGAGTACTGCCATTTTGCCTATCACTCTGGCTATGAACTTAAGTGTCATACTCTATGCCTTATACACTCTCACCTTTCCATATACAGATAGTTTCCAGAACCTTTCTCACTGCAGCATTTTGCCTAAGCTTTCTTTCATTTCAAAGTCATATAATCGTCCTGAATTTTGTATGAATTTGTATGAATCTCATTTTATTGCTATTAGGGTGGGTAGGTAGTGCAATGGGTAGAATGCTTGATCAAGAGTCCATACAGCCAAACATGAGCAGCTTTACAGAGGACTGCTGCTGTGTATTGCTCTAAGGTTCTGATCACATAGTATAGTGAACTTTCTATTTATTCATCAGTAAATTAAAGCAAAACATCCACAGAAACCAAAGTATAACATTCACAATGTTATAACATAACAACTCATCACTAAAGTACCTACAAAGTGTTGATGAAAGTGGTCATATTTTTAGCAAAAAATATCATTTGGTAAGTCCTTAACTCAATCATACTTAAGGGCAAAGCCTCCTCAAGGGACACAAAGAACACAATTCAAAGTTCTCCCACCACTAGGCCAAGGTGAATCATGATCTTCTCAGTCAGCACTAAGTACCCAGGGAGAGGTCTTTTCATCTTGACTCAAGGCTGGCTTCCAAACTCCAGGGTTCCTTTTCCATGGGTCCAGCTTCTCCCTGAATCTACCCAATCTGTGGTGGACCAAGACAGGGAGCCCTGTCATCTTGCAGCAGGGCTGAGGGAGAATTGGGAGTCCTGCTATCACCCAGCAGGCGTGAGGGTGTTATCTCACCCAAAAGCTGTGAGTTAAAAGAGAGACAAGAACTCAAAGAGTGATAGAAAATAGAGTTTCATCTATTATTCTAAGTGCAAGCCTTTTATAGGATGTTTCCTAATTGCTTTCCTCTGTGTATATCATGCACTTCAGTGTTCCTAGGGTTGGGCCAAAAACACTACACTTGTCTTGAGCATTCAATTCTCACGCCTGCATGCTAGAACTCTTCCCTGGGGTATGGGGAACTGATCCAGGTTTGGCAGCAAGCCTTTCACCTGAGAGGGTTTACTCAGCCATCAAGGTCAGAGTCTCACTGGCCCATGGTCCTTGACACCAATTGTCACCTGGATTCACAGGTAGGCAGCTCTCAGCTCCTCGTCCAGTTCCCATTCCATTGAAGCTCACGGTATTCAGTCCACCTCAAGAGCTTCACACTTTTTGTTTCTGGGAAGACAAAGCTTAACAAAGCCAAAACAACATTCATATGTATTGCCTGCACCATCATCAATTCACTGTCTGCCTGTGAAATCAACATAGACCCACCAACAAGGTCTGAGAACTCAACACACATCACCATTATGGTCCCAGGACCTCTGAAACCCTCCTCCAGGTCTTCTGTAAACAGACCACAAGAAACTGCTCTTTCAGGGCTTCCAGTAAAG